>JALIGW010000001.1:317535156-317695156 GCA_023053685.1 Diadophis punctatus similis
AGACAAATTCAGAAGGGTTCACAAATAGTCAGGGAGATTTTTTTTAAAGGGGGGGGGTACATGACCAGGTTCAGAGCTGGTGGAACATATTTTTCTTTTGATAGAATAGGATTTTAGATCTCTTCTTTCTTATCCATGGAATATATTTCCTTCCTCTTATCCCTTCATTTTCCTTCCCTCCTTCCCTCCCTCCCATTCATCTCTCTACTTCCTTCCTTCCTTTTCTTCCTTCCTTCCTTCTAATTCACCTCTCCATTTTCCTTCCTTCCTTTCCTCCTTCCCATTCACCTCTCCACTCTTTTCCTTCCTTCCTTCCTTCCTTCCAATTCACCTCTCCATTTTCCTTCCTTCCTTCCTTCCTTTCTCATTTACCTCTCCATCCTTTTCCTCCCTCCAATTCATCTCGCCATTCTTTTCCTTCCTTCCTCCTTCCTTCCTTCCTTCCTTCCTTCCTTCCTTCCCTTCCCTTCCCTCCCTCCCTCCCTCCTTCTCAAACCAACAGAAAATCAGAACTGCACCCGAAGAGCCCTAAATTCTAAAAACAAAATAAAGATTAGGTTTCCAAAGCGAAAGCGTTTGGATTTTTAAAAATTATTATTATCTGATCATCTCTTTCCCTTGACTTATCCTGTGGAGACAGCCAAGAAATGGGGCAGACAGATTCGACATGGAAGTCATGTTAAAATCTCCTACATGAGTTCAAGACATATTGCAGCGTAACGTTGGAATCTCTCGGCTCTGCCAGCTGAAAGGAAAGGTGAACCAAATATGTCATTTTAAAGGCAGATTTTACAAGGCCTGATGTTAAAAGAGGGAGTGAGAAAACATTTGTGAATCTGCCCTCTTGGCTTTTGCTGCCAAATTCTCATCATATGTATTTCCATGCTGAACTCAATAATAATAATAATAAATCCTGAAAATAGAGAGTGGACAGGCTGCTAAACCAAATGTACTCTGTTCTGGTGGAATGCACATTTTAAAGAGAGATTTAAACACTTTTTTTTAAAGCCTACTTAGTGCTTTTGTTCCAATTCAATGTATTTCCAACCCAGATCAGACACGAAAAGAAAAACTGGAGCCTTATACCCATAATAATTTTGAAGCGGCAAACAGATATCCAGCTGACGTGACAATTAGATCATGAAAACTCCTTTTGGAGTAATCAAAAATGCCCTTTCAGATAACAGTGGGAATGCCATGGCTGCATCTTCCCATTAATTTTATTTACCTATTATTCAGAGTTAATATATATATGTGTGATCACTTCTCTCCCCTTTACGCATTTCATATATTAAGGAATATGTATAGTAGCCATTGTCCAAGAGACACAAGGAAACAGGTCAGCAAAAATACGTAATAAATTTGGATCACCCGACACTAAAAATATACCCAGCCAAATGAGGCAGAGAATAAAAACATACCGCAAGATAAGACGTTTCTCAAATTTAAGTACCCGGCAAATAAAGATGTCTTAATCACTGTCTGTGGAGTGCAACCTTAGTGCTAAGCATATGAACTTTAGGAGGAAGGCACTGGGATATTCACACCGAAAAATAACGCTCACTAAGAACGCCAGAGTAGAAGAGGAAGCCAGGATTAAAAGAAAAAAGAAAACTTTATTTTTTTTTTAGCAATGCTATCGTTCAAAACAGAATATTTCTTTGATTTAATTAAATTTTATTGTATGTAACGGATGAGGTTGCTTGGTTGCAAAATTAAGATTATCCAACGCGCTGCCTCAGTAGTTTTGAAAGGAGGAACTGCTGACCCTCCTCGGCCGCTCACTTCAGCACAACTGCGGCAATCGGGCGACGTGCACACACTTGTGGTGCGACTTCGCCAAGAGAACAACCGTCATTCCTCGCCTGTTTAAATTTTTTTTAAAAAAATAACCAGTTGGCTCAAAATTAAATAAACGGTTGGACGACGCAAACGTTGTTCAAATGATGGGAATGCCGGAAGAACGCTGAGAATTACAAGGAGCTGGAAGGGTCCCGGAATCGCTGTCAGAAGGGAATTTGCGGGCCGTTTTTGTTTTAAACAAGGCAGAAAACGGAAGTGCCGGTTTTAGGATTCAATGGGCCACATAAAAAAAGGTGCCCTGAGGGGAAAAAAGGAACAGGTTTGCATTTCGACACTGTGGCAAAGTAGTATGGTATTTTTGACATACCAAAGAAAGGAGAAATAGAGGGATTTTCAGAGTAGGCAGCTAGGATAAGTCTAAATAATAATAATAATAATAATAATAATAATAATAATAATAATAATAATAATAATAATAATAATAATAATAATAATAATAATAATAATAATAATAACAACAACAACAACAACAACAACAACAACAACGACAAAATCACAATGAGTCAATTGCAAAAGGCAGCTTGGAATAGCTTACATCCTGCAACGATACTTATAACACCATCAAAGATCAACATCTGCCTATCTCAGGTCCTTGGGAAAGACTCAATAGGTGGATAAAAATGCCAAATCCAGTCTGAACACCTGGCTGACTGTGCAACCCACCATAATAATAATTTTAAAAATAGCTCGACTTTCTCCAAAATGGTTTATTCTTTTCGGACCAGACACTCTCAATAGATGGTGAATTTCACCGCCTTTTTTCCTGATCGCCTATCCGTCCCGTTTAATGCCTCCGAGTCAACTCTCTGCAAACGTCTTCATCCCCCACCCTGGGAATTGTAGCCCCCAAAGCCTTGCCTGGCACTTGGACCCCAAATCTGTCCTGCTCACTAAATAACTCAAACAGAGAGTCTAATCCAACGGTTGTTTTTTTGGGTTTTTTTTGGCGCACTCCTAAATGTCCATTTGTGACATTTTTCCAGTTCAGCGGAGTCCTCGGGTGTCAATGTTGGTTTAGCCTCGAAGCTTCAAAGAGGAGATTTGGAAGCAAACCAAGACAAGGTAACTGAAGGAGGCTCCCAGAGGTCCTGGCGATGATGCCACGAACACGGAACGGAGGCCCGATGTCAGACAAAATCTCTCCCTTCATTAAAATGCTATTGGCAAAACCGAGGGGAAGATCAAACCCCTGTCTCTTCCTTTTTCTTAACATCCAAAGGCCGTTCGGCTTTCGTACAAGCCAGGTTGATCTGCAAATCAAGCGTTCGCTTAAGTCGGCCGTGCCTCAGACCTCTTAGGATGGAAAAAGGTCAACCGTCTTTCCCCACAGGTAATCAATATTGCCAGTAGAGGAAAAGAATATTCTAGACCTTTGCCCCCCCAGAGCCAAAGGGGTTCAAAGCACATTTTCACCTTTCTGTCATCTTACCTCCGTGCTTACGGACGAATTCCCAAACTTACAGACTGGACAAGATCCACTGGGACTGAAAACACAAACCACAATCATAATTTTTTTTTCCCTGGGAAGAAAAATAGACCCCCGTTTCTTAATATCTGGAAAATCCAGAAAGACTACTAAAATATCTTCTTCCTGGCTGGGCAGTCTCACACGATGGTCTGAATATAAATCAAATCGCGCCAGTAAATAAAATCAAAGGCCTCTTCTTCTTCTTCGCTGACACCAGCCAGAATATTTGGATTTGAAAATTTTCTACCGGGCAAAACCTTGATTTGGAAATGGCCGGGAAAATATGAACCTTATCCGTCACGGAGTGGCATGGATTAAACGATATGTAAAACTGATCAGAGGAAATTTGATCGGATTGGTCTGTCCAGACAAGGGGTTATTTAAGCAGTAAGGGAAAGGCGCCAAGCGCATGAAAGTGTCGGAAAAAGTCAAGCAGAAGTTGGCAGTTTCCGTTTTAATTCTCGTTCCTGCAATCTGACATCTTATCTTCATTTTCCTGTCTGGATGGCCACTTTTGACTCTCAGCCATTGGGCATGCTAATGTCTTAAATCAGTGGTTCTCAATCTTCCTAATGCCGCGACTCGTAACCTGCCCCTGCGACCCGCCCCCGCCGCGCCCTGACCCGCCGCCGCGCCCGCCGCTGCAACCCCTGACCCGCCGCCGCCATTTGGGTTCTTTTACCCTCTGAGAATGCGCAAAACGTTCTGCGTATGCGCGGAGGGTAAAACAACCCAAATGGCAGCATCTGGGCGAAGTCTCCTGACCCCTGTGAAAGGGTCGTTCGATCCCCAAAGGGGTCACGACCCCCAGGTTGAGAACCGCTGTCTTAAATGGTGAGGTTCCAAAATGGTCCGTAGGTGGCTCAGTTGCTAAGACACTGAGCTTGTCGATCAGAAAGGTCGGCAGTTCGGCGGCTCGAATCTCTAGCATAGGTCTCCTGCGTGAGCAGGGGGTTGGACTAGATGACCTCCAAGGTCCCTTCCAACTCTGTTACTGTTAACTGTTAACCTTGGGAGACAGGAGGAAGAACCGCAGACCGGACAACTAGCATATAAAAGATCTCTCGGCCCACAGAAGGAAAAAGGGTGTGGGAAGCATCTCAAAAGAAACTCTCCCTAGTTTTCCAGGAAGTAAAAGGAATGAGGAAGGGCGAATACTTTTAGTCTTGCGAGATTCTGTTAATGCAGGGGTGTCAAACTCTATTTCATTGAGGGCCGCATCAGGGTTGTGTTTGACTTCAGGGGGCCGGGGTGAGTGTAGCCAGGGTGGGCACGGCTAGGTCAACGTCACTCGTGTCAGGGGCGCCTACAATGGCCTGAGTGCTCTGCCAGCGAAAACGGGCTCCTGAGCTCCGTTTCCTGCTGTGACGGCCTCCTGCAATCCTCTGCCAGCGAAAACAGAGCTCGCAAGGGCCATGCGTGGCCCTCCCAAGCTCCGTTTTTGCTGGCAGAGGCACCACAGGCCGATCCTTTGCTGTTTACAGGGCAGCCCCATGGACCAGATCTAAGCACCTTCCGGGCCAGATACGGCCCACAGGCCTTGAGTTGGACACCCCTGTGTTAATGTAACTTGACAATAACGCCAGAGCTAGTGTTTATCTCTGGGCTTCTTCCGGAGACGACCTCTCAGGACTAACAGGTGCTATCCTGAGTCAGACGCAGTCAGTTGCAAAGCACTATCAAACCCCTTCAGATCACTACCAGGATCACCCCACTTCACCCCACTCTCCAGCTCCCCTACAAAAAAAAAATTACACATCCCCCCCCCAAAATTGCCAACTTTACAAATGACATTACAGGTAACCCTCGATTTACAAGAGTTCTTTTGGTGACCATCAGGGGTGGGTTCCACTTACCTTCGCCACCGGTTCGCGATTTTTATTTTTATTCCGCGCACGCTCAGAAGCAGAAATGAGCCCGAAACACAGCTGAGGAGCTCATCAGCTGTGCTTCGGACGAAGAAATAAAAGTCAGAATTCACCCGCAGGTGGGCGGGAGGGCCCTTTTTCAAGCCGCGGAAGGGGAAAAAAGATGGCGGCGCGCACGGAACGGCACCGACAGTGACATCACCAGCGGGTCGCTACCGGTTCGGGCGATCCAGTCCGAACTGGGAGAAACCCACCCCTGGTGACCATTCAAAGTTACAATGAAAGAAGGAAGGAAGGAAGGAAGGAAGGAAGGAAGGAAGGAAGGAAGGAAGGAAGGAAGGAAGGAAGGAAGGAAAAAAGAAAGAAGGAAGGAAGGAAGGAAGGAAGGAAGGAAGGAAGGAAGGAAGGAAGGAAGGAAGGAAGAGAGAGAGGAAGGAAGGAAGGAAGGAAGGAAGGAGGGATGGAGGGAGGGAGGGAAGGAGGGAGGGAAGGAAAGGAAGGAAGGAAGGAAGGAGAGAGGAAGGAAGGAAGGAAGGAGGGAGGGGAGGGAGGGAGGGAAGGAGGGAGGGAGGGAAGGAAGGAAGGAAGGAAGGAAGGAAGGAAGGAAGGAAGGAAGGAAGGAAGGAAGAAAGAAAAAGAAACAGGGGCAAAAGAAAAGAAAAACAAAGATGAATCAGGAGAAAAAACAAAATGTTTCAAAAGAGAAAAACAGAATATTAAAGCGGCCCAACACACACAAAGCCAGATCCAGGCAGAATATAAAGCTAACAGCCTTTCTTTGACCAGGATGGAGGCTATTAGCTGATACTAAATGTTTCCCTTTCAAATCTCAGCTCTCCATAATTGAACCCAAACCAGGCATAAAGGAGAAGTGCATCCAGAGAGCCTCTTCGTTACACCTCTGACTGGGGTTCGAATTCCGTGCTCGCTTTTTGCCAATGCCTTTTCAGGGCAGAAAAAAAAGGGGGGAGGGAAATGGGGGGGTGTCCACATCCTCCTCCAGCAGTCATAATTACCTTCCAGCATTGAAAGTTAGAGAGTGGGGGGAATCTTTCAAAACATCGGGGTCTTGGGCCAGTGAGATTCAGCTGTTCCCACGCAAATGGTTAAAAAATGGAAAGGTTTGTGGGATATACAGGTAGTCCTCGACTTACAACAGTTCATTTAGTGTCCAAAGTTTCAATGAGACTGAAAAAAGCGATTCATGATCATTTTTCACACTTACGACCATTGCAGCATCCCCGCGGCCACGTGATCGAAATTCAGACGCTTGGCAACTGACTCGTATTTATGACGGTTGCAGTGTCCCGGGGTCATGCAATCCAAAGTCAATGGGGAAGCTAGATTCCCTTAACGACCGTGTTACACTAAATGAGCAACTGCAGTTAATCGGTTAACAACTGTGGCAGGAAAGGTCATGAAATTGGGGCAAAACTCACTTAACAACTGTCTCGCTTAGCAACAGAAACGTTAGGCCCAATGGTGGTCGTGAGTCGAGGAGTACTTGTAATATACCCTGGATATTTTCAGCCATGGTATTGTGGAAGCTATGCAGGGATGGTCACTTCATTAACAGTTGTAAGCAAACCCCCTTTTCCACACTAGTGCGATGTCAATTTGAATGTGACGGATGCTATTTTGCAACGAATGTTTCCGGCATTATAAATACGATGCACCTTAACACCTGGAGCTTTATAAAATAGAGTAATCAAATCAGGAAGGTGGCTTTTTGCCCCAAAAGGTAACAATCTAAATCAGAGGTCTTCAAACTTGGCAACTTTAAGACTTGTGGACTTCAACTCCCAGAATTCTCCAGCCAGCATAGCTGTCAAACTATTCACTAAGGCTGTGTTACTATTACTATTAGTTTTTCTCATCGTTCCTATCACCCATCTCCTCCCACTTATGACTGCAGGACTGTAACTTGTTGCTTGTATCCTTACGATTTATATTATAATAATAATAACAACAAAGTTGGAAGGGACCTTGGAGGTCTTCTAGTCCAACCCCCTGCTTAGGCAGGAAACCCTACACTACTTCAGACAAATGGTTATCCAACATCTTCTTAAAAACGTCCAGTGTTAATCAATATTAATATTGATTGTTTCCTGATTTCTTATTTATACCCTATGACAATCATTAAGTGTTGTACCTCATGATTCTTGACAAATGTATCTTTTCTTTTATGTACACTGAGAGCATGTGCACCGAAGACAAATTCCTTGTGTGTCCAATCACACTTGGCCAATAAAGAATTCTATTCTATTTTATTCTATAACTCCCAGAATTCTGGGAATTGAAGTCCACAAGTCTTAAAGTTGCCAAATTTGGGGACCCCTGATCTAAATTCTTACGAAATTCTAAAATTTCTAAATTTTAAATTTAATTCTAAAATGACTAAATTCTGAGACGAAAAAGACACGGAGAGAAGGGAAAGAGCAGCGAAAAAATTGGAAAGAGGACAAAATGACCAGAATTTTGATATTCTTTTTCAAACAAAGCTAGAAAAGTAGCTTTGCCAACTGGTTTGTGTTAAGATTCTGCATATCTCAATAGCTCCATACTTCTTGGGTTTTATAGCTTGATTTAGCTACAGATTGTTCCTTCGCAGCTTCTGCAAATCAAATATATTACCTCTTTTCTAACGAAAAATTCAAATAATTCTTCTTGTACCTAAGTACAGGTAGTTCTCGGCTTACAAAAGTTCATTTAGTGACTGTTCAAAGTTACGACTAAACCATATTCTGAATGGTTGCGGGATCTGGGAATATCTAGTCTAACAAAGAGAAGGACTAGGGGTGACATGACGGCAGTCTTCCAATATTTGAGGGGCTGTCACAGAGAAGAGGGGATCGACTTATTCTCCAAAGCACCTGATGGCAGGACAAAAAGAAATGGATGGAAACTCCATTACTGGAGGTTTTTTAAAAAAGATTGCACAACCGTTTGTCTGAAATGATGTAAGATCTCCTGCTTGGGCAGAGGGTTGAACTAGAAGATTTCCAAGGCATTATTTTGTATTCTATTCTGTATCCCTCTCAGAACATTTGAGCAGGAATCCTATACGATGAAGCTGAGCGGAAGGGATTTATTTCTATGAAACAAAAGGAAGTTGCTACTTTGCACAATGCATAATAAAGCCCAGGAATTCGTTCCCACAGGATCTGGTGGTCCCTTTGATCAAATGGGAAGTCCTAGTGGACGACCGTTTAAATGTGAGCCAGCCGTGTGCAGCAGCTGCCAAAAAAGCCAACACAGTTCTAGGCTGCATTAACAGAGGGATAGAATCAAGATCACGTGAAGTGTTAATACCACTTTATAATGCCTTGGTAAGGCCACACTTGAAATACTGCATTCAGTTTTGGTCGCCACGATGTAAAAAGGATGTTGAGACTCTAGAAAGAGTGCAGAGAAGAGCAACAAAGAGAATTAGGGGACTGGAGGCTAAAACACATGAAGAACTGGGTATGTCTAGTTTAATGAAAAGAAGGACCAGGGGAGACATGATAGCAGTGTTCCAATATCTCAGGGGTTGCCACAAAGAAGAGGGAGTCAAACTATTCTCCAAAGCACCTGAGGGTAGAACAAGAAGCAATGGGTGGAAACTAAACAAGGAGAGAAGTAACTTAGAACTAAGGAGAAATTTCCTGACAGTTAGAACAATTAATCAGTGGAACAGCTTGCCTCCAGAAGTTGTGAATGCTCCAACACTGGAAGTTTTTAAGAAGATGTTGGATAACCATCTGTCTGAAGTGGTGTAGGGTTTCCTGCCTAAGTAGGGGGTTGGACTAGAAGACCTCCAAGGTCCCTTCCACTCTCTTATTCTATTCTATTCTAAAAAAATAATATCATCTATCGGACCTAGGAAATGTGCTTTCTGTCTTCTGGCACCTGCCCTCCATTATAACCTCCCTCCAGAGATCTCAATGGATCCCATCCGGATAACTTTCAGAAAATCACTCCCAACCTGGCTGGTCTCCCAACCTCCTTGGAGCGGAAGTGGGGGTGCAGGGTAGGGTTACGCCCTTGTAGAATATTTTGCATGTTATTCAGAGGTTGCCTTCCATATGAATATCACCTGTGTCTTTACTGTTTTTTCATTGCTTTTGCTTCTTTAAAAAGAAAAAGAAAAAAAAGGTCAGTCACCAGGGATCCCTGAGGTTGGTGGCTCCCAAGATCGCAACGAGAAATTAATAAATAAACAAGATGGTCCCTAACATGGATGGATGGACAGATGGATATATAAATAAATAACTTGAATAGCTTTCGGAGGAGGTTGGATAAATTCATGGAAGACAGGTCAACTAAAGGGTGCCAGTCTAGAATGGGAGAGGAGGGGTCCAACTTTGGCAACTTTAAGTCTTGTGTACTTTAACTCCCAGAATTCCACAGCCAGAATTCTGGGAGTTGAAGTCTGTCACGGTGTGAATATTGTCATTTGTATGTCTATGCAGGGTGATGTACTCCTATCCTAATATTATGGTTCATTCCAATACAAGCAGAACACGTGATATGATGTTTTGCGCATGTGTGCATTCCTAAACCACCATTAATTTTCTTCTGCCTTAGCTCTTGACCTGAATGGTCGTGTTTCTTAGCAAAGATGTAATCATTCAGGATTTATTGTTTTTGTACTGAAATAAATATTTTCTATTAGACTTTTAATCTCGGCTTTATTTCTAACTGTCTGAATTCCAAGTCAAGATCCAAATCGCCTCTATGAGATTTTATTCTCATCTCAACAAAGTCCACAGGTCTTAAAAGTTGCCAAGTTTGGATACCCCTGGTCTAAAATATCCAGTATTATCCCAGGATTGAGGGTAGAGAACCTCCAAATAACAGCTGCCTACCGTACAGCCAGTGAATAAAGGGAGGGGAAAGGGGAAAGGGGAAAGGGGAAAGGGGAAAGTAGAGGAGAGGAGAGGAAAGTCTCGTACCATTCATCTCTTAAATTATTTGCGAGGTTCATAATATTGTATCTGCATTTTTAACCTTTGGACAACAGAGCTAAAATGCAGAGGCAAGGGTTCAGTCCTTTCTACCCCAGATTTCCATAAACTGCAGCAAAAAATAATAATAATACAGAAATGAGCTTCTTATTTGCCATAGATAAAAAGAGAGGACCGGAAAATTTGCTTTGGAGAAAAAGCAAGGCGGTCCAATGGGAACAATATTTTTTTTTCTAAAGATCCCCATCCAACCTCCATTCAAATCAGTCCCTCTCTATAGTTACTACAGGTAGCACAAGTACACAGATTGTCAAGAGGCATTCCTACAACTCTGGCATCATGGCTTGATAAGCCCTAAAACTTATCGAGGGAAGAAACAATCCTTCTCCATAAAGACAGCCATCTCTCTAAACTCAAAACGGCTAGAAGCAAAGGATTGTGTTTATTTATTTTTACTTTTTTTTCTATATAAAGACGAAGATTTTGCTCCAACTGCTGGCCCTATGAAATGGAAGATTGCATTGCCCTGCAGGAAAGCCGAAAGTAAACGGACAACACACCGTATGCAGGTTGATTATGAAGGGCTGTAAAACAAAAGTGCAGATCTGTGGGTGTTCATTTTAAAGGTCTGACTGTTGAATATTTTCCACACTTTAGGAGGTCTCACCCCCAGGGCTGCGTAAAACGCTCTCCCTTCTAAGATCTTTAAAGCCACTTTTATTTCACCGGCCTTCTTTTTAACCCTCATTTTACTGCCATCCATCTTAAGGGAGGGTTGGTAACTGGTTTCGTATTGATTTATGGTGACAGCTGTTTTTAATAAATTTGATTTATTTTATTGTGGCCGTTTATAATTTCAGCTTGTTTCTACCCGGCTAGGGTGTATGAAGAAGAAGTTGGTAGAGTGTTGTTTTTTTCCCCCTTTGCTTTCTTTTTTTAAGGCTGGGAAATCTGAACGGGAGGCAAAAAAAAATCGTCTTTTTGCTGATCTTTAGCAGAGTCCAATAAAAACCGTTGACAGCAAGATTTGAAGCTCTGTATCAAAACAGTTCTGGGGCTTCATTATGGCTAATTAAAGACCAGAGCACACGTTACATAGCACACATGGGTGTTGCCAATCCTGCTGTGGCCTCATTGTGCTGACTCAGCCCAGCTGGAGAAGGAGTTGGTTCATGGGGGTGAATATAAATGGAGGGTGGGAAGCTTTCGGCTTCGGCAAAGAAAACTATAGTAAGGTATTTTCCTTTCTTCAGAACTTCATGCCGGAAATAGGAAAGCACCAGGCCCATCACATGAAAAGGCTTGGATCAGTTGGGACAGCACTAGAGAGAGAAGGGTTGATCTATACCCGTGATGGCGAACCTATGACACGCGTGCCACAGGTGGCACATACAGACATATCTGCGGGCACGTGAGCCGTTGCCCTAGCTCACCTCCAGCACGCATGTGTGCGCCGGCCAGCTGATTTTTGGCTGGCCCCACCCAAACCGCCCCGCCAGGGGTGAAATGCTAGTGGTTCGGGCGGGCCAGTTGGTCGTCGTAGAGCCGATAGCGATCGCAGCACAAGGCTTCCCCCACCCGCTTCCGCCACCTGCCTGGACGCCACCATTTGGGTTCTTTTACCCTCTGCGCATGCGCAAAGCGTTCTGCGCATGCACAGAGAGTAAAAGAACCCAAATGGCGGCGTCCAAGCGGGTGGGGGAAGCCTCGCGCTGTGATCGCTATCGGCTCTATTGGCTCTACGACGACCGACTGGCCCACCCGAACCGGGAGCATTTCACCCCTGGCCCTGGCCCTGCCAGGAGTCTCCACGCAGCCTGTTTTGGATGCCAGGTAAGTACAGGGCTCACGTGGAGGCTCTGGGAGGCCGTTTTCGCCCTCCCCAAGCTCCAAGGAAGCCTCTAGAGCCTGGGGAGGGCGAAAAACGGGCCTACCGGGCCTACCGGAAATCTGGAAACGGGCCATTTCCAGCCTCTGGAGGGCCTCCGGGGTGGGCGGATGAGGCCGTTTTCGCCCTCCCCAGGCTCCAGGAAAGGCTCTGGGGCAGGGCAGCGGGGGGGGTGTTGCATGCGCATGTGCAGGGGTGCGTGGTGCATGGTGGGGTATTGAATTATGGGTGTGGGCATGCGTACGTGCGCTATCGTGCACGCTTTTGGCACCTGAGGGGAAAAAAGGTTCGCCATCACTGATCTATACCCATTCTACCTGTGTTCTTGACCTAAGACCTCTAGAGGTTGTCCTTCACTTACAACAGTTCATTTAGCAATAGTACTTAGACTTATATACCGCTTTACAGCCCCGGTTTACAGAGTCATCCTATTGCCCCCAACAATCTGGGTCCTCATTTTACCCACCTCGGAAGGATGGAAGGCTGAGTCAACCTTGAGCCCTTGAGACTCGAACTGCGAAATTGCAGGCAGCCAGCAGTTAGTAGCCTGCAGTACTGCACTCTAACCACTGTGCCACCGCGGCCCATTTAGTGACTGAAATTACAGCGGCACTGAAAGAAATGACTTAGGAACATTTTTCACACTTACGACCGCGGCAGCATCCCCGCGGTCACGTGATCGAAATTCAGACGCTTGGCAGCGGACTCACATTTATGACGGTTGCAGTGCCTTGGGGGGGTCACGTGATCAGCTTTTGCGACTTTTTGACCAGCAAAGTCCAGATTCACTTAGCAACTGTGTGTTAGTAACTTAACAACCGCAATGATTCACTTCGCAACTGTGGCAAGGAAGGTTGTAAAATGGGGCAAAATTCACTTAAATGTTTCACTCAGCAACAGAAATTTTGGGCTCAATTGTGGTCGTAAGTCAAGGGCTACCTGTATTACAGGGGTTCCTCAGTTTAGGAACATTTCTTTAGCAACTGTCCGAAGTTATGGGAGTGCTGAAAAAAAAGATTTACGACTGGTCCTCGCATGTACAACCTCGTAGCATATCCACAGTCATGTGATCAAAAATTCAGGCATTTTTCAACCAGCAGGTATTTACGATGTCTGCAGAGTCCCGGAGTCAAGGGATTTCCCCTTGGTGACCTTTCCAGTCAGCTTGCAACAAGCAAAGTCAATGGGGGAAAGCTGGGTTTGCTTAAGAACCATGTGATTCGCTTACCTGCTGCGATTCACTTAACAACCACAGTGAAGAGGTCGTAAAATCAAGCAGAACTCACTTTAATGACTGCCTTGCTCAATGACAAAATTTCCAGGCCCAAATATGGTTGAAAGTCAAGGACTACTGTGTTTCCCCAAAAATAAGACCCTGTCTTATATTTTTTTTTAACCCTGAAATAAGCGCTTGGCCTTATTGCCATGCACTCAAAAGCCCGATTGGGCTTATTATCAGGGGATGTCTTATTTTGGGGGAAACAGGGTATCCGTATAAGACTGATAGTATCTAAGCTGCCCCCTTAAGGGACGACTTTGCTAAAAAAAAATAGTATTAATAACATTGCAGTGTCCTGAGAGCCTATCCTAAAGAAAGCTCACGCTGCAAGGCGACGCTGGGCTACTTACATCAAAAAATATCACATCCAAAAAGCAGTGATGGCGGATTAACCAAAATTGTGTCTTCATCCAGACACAGGTTCTCAATTTATGACGAGAATTGGGACTGGAACTTCCATTGCTAAGAGAGGTAGTTATTAAGTGAGTCTGGCTTTCCCCATTGACTTTTGCTTGTTGGATGCTGTAAATTAAATTTCATAGTTTCTCGGCAACTGGCCCAACCAGCCTGTTTTCATGCCTAAGGCAGGATTAGAACTCTCAGTCACCTGGTGATTGGCCCAGTCACCCAGTCTGCTCTCATGCCTTAGGCAGGACTAGAACTCTCAGTCACCTGGTGATTGGCCCACACTCATCCAGCACTCTTTCATGCCTAAGGAGGAACTAAAACTCACAGTCTCCTGGTGATTGGCCCAAAGTCACCCAGCCTGTTTTCATGCCTAAGGCAGGGCTAGAACTCTCAGTCTCCTGGTGATTGGCCCAGTTACCCAGTCTGCTCTCATGCCTTAGGCAGGACTAGAACTCTCAGTCTCCTGATGAATGGCCCAAAGTCACCCAGCCAGCTTTCATGCCTAAGGCAGGACTAGAACTCTCAGCTTCCTGGTGATTGGCCCAGTTACCCAGTCTGCTCTCATGCCTTAGGCAGGACTAGAACTCTCAGTCTCCTGGTGCTTGGCCCAGTCACCCAGTCTGCTTTCATGCCTAAGGCCGGACTAGAACTCTCAGTCACCTGGTGATTGGCCTAAAGTCACCCAGCTGACTTTCATGTCTAAGGTGAAACTGGAACTCCCAGTTTTTTAAGACAACACCTTAGCCACTATGCCACACTCATCCAGCACTCTTTCATGCCTAAGGAGGAACTAAAACTCACAGTCTCCTGGTGATTGGCCCAAAATCACCCAGCAGCTTTCATGGCTAAGGCAGGACTAGAACTCTCAGTCTCCTAGTGATTGGCACAAAGTCACCCAACCTGTTTTCATGCCTAAGGTAGGACTAGAACTCTCAACCTCCTGGTGATTGGCCCAAAGTCCCCCAGCCTGCTTTCATGCCTATGGACTAGAACTTTCAGTCTCCTGTTTTTTCAGCCTGGTGCCTTCATGGTTGCACAAAACTCGCTCTAAATACAGGTGGTCCTCAACTTACAACAGTTGATTTAGTGACACTTCAAAGTTACAACAGCGACTTGTAAATGCAGCTTATGACCATTTTTCACAGTTACGGCCTTTGCGGCATCCCCATGATCAATGTGATCAAAATTCAGATGCTTGGCAACCGGTTCATGTTGATGACTGTTCTTTGATGCCCTTTTGTGAACCTGAGAATGGGGAAGCCAGATTCATTTAACTACCTTATCAACTATAGTGATTCACTTAACAGCTGTGGAAAGAAGGGTCGTAAAATAGGGGAAAACTCACTTAATAAATGTACCTCACAACAACAGGAATTTTGGGCCCGATTGTGGTCGTAAGTCGAGGACTACCTGCGGTTCTATAACCATTCAACGTTGTTTTTAAACACCTTTGACGAGCTAGTCAATGTTTGCCTCGCCAGGAAAACGCTTCAGATTTCATTTCACTGGGAGATGTTTAAATATTTTATTGTATTTTTATGCAGTGGCCCCTTTTTGCATTTTAACCATCTGTGGTTTTATTTTAAAACCATAAGGCTATTTAATCGTGAAGATTTGTGCTGCCTTGCGCCGACAGGACTAAAAGAGGGGTACGAATCTTTTAACCATTAAAAAAACAAAACTGAGTAACAGGGGTCTCCAACCTTGGCAACTTTAAGACTTGTGGACTTCAACTCCCAGAGTTCCTCAGCCAGCAAAGCTGGCTGAGGAATTCTGGGAGTTGAAGTCCACAAGTCTTAAAGTTGCCAAGGTTGGAGACCCCTGGGTATAGAAGCTCCTTCTGGATCATTCATAAACCATAAGACAAAGACAGACTAAGGAAATTGTAAATCTCATTTTCTATAAGTGTTGGCCATTATCATGGCGGATTTTGATAGGAAAACTAAATCTGGCAGATCATCGAATTGCCATCTTCATTGCATTTTCAATTTAGCAAGTCTCATCAGGTTGATAGATCCCCACAATTCTAACGCTTGGCTCCATTATCTCTGTACTTTTGGTGGCAAAAGGCACCCATTCTTTCTTCATTCCGCAGCTTTGTGGCTTATTTATATTCATATTAATAGAATAGAATAGAATAGAATAGAATAGAATAGAATAGAATAGAATAGAATAGAATAGAATAGAATAGAATAGAATAGAATAGAATAGGATTCTTTATTGGCCAAGTGTGATTGGACACACAAGGGATTTGTCTTTGGTGCATATGCTCTCAGTGTACATAAAAGAAAAGCTACATTTGTCAAGAATCATGAGGTAAAAAACACTTAATGATTGTCATAGGGTACAAATTATTTGTATCCCACCTTCATTACTCAAGGCGGTGAACATACCTAATACAGGTAGTCCTCGACTTACAACAGTTCATTTAATGACCGTACAAAGTTGCAACGGCACTGAAAAAAAATGACTTATGACCGTTTTTCACACTTACGTCACTCTTAAGTCTAAGGGCTATTGCTATTATGACCGTTGCAGCATGATCAGAATTTAGAAGCTTGGCAACTGACTCGTATTTATGACGGTTGCAGTGTCCCGGGGTCGTGTGACCACCTTTTGCGACCTTCTGACAAGCGAAAGTCAACGGAGAAGCCAGATTCACTTAATAACCGTGTTACTGCAATGATTCACTTAACAACTGTGCCAAGAAAAGTGGTAAAAGGGGACACGGCTCACTTAGCGACAGAAAATTTGGACTCAATTGTGGTCGTACATCGAGGACTACCTCCTCCTATTCTCCCCAGAATAACAACCCTGTGAAATAGGTTGGGCTGAGAGAGAATGACTGACTCAAGGTCACCCAACCGGCTTTCCTGGCTAAGGTGGGACCAGAATTCATGACTGGTTCGAAGTCACCCAGCTGGGCCTTCACGGCTAAGGCGGAACTAGAACTCAACGTCTCCCAGTTTCAGCCTGGTGCCTTAATCAGGAAACCAAACTGGCTCTCAGCTTAGTGGCTCATTAAATAGTAATTAGCTCGCTTACAATAGGAAGCACTTGAGCAGAACAAGGCAGCAAAGAGCCGGTTATAGGGGGAACCAAACTGGGGGTGACAGAGAATTTGTGGGGGGGGGGAAGGTGCGGGGGGGGGGGAGAGGAAGGCGTGCAAAATAGACTTCCTATTGCAAAGCTTTGTGAAGGGTTGAAGAAAACCCTGCCCTCCACAGGAAAGCAGAACAACTCGGTCATTAGAATATTCTTCCTTCCGCCGAGTAGTTTGCAGACTAGATACTCACTGCAGGCAACTGAACCGTCATTTGTATGCCTCCTCGGAGCTACTACGCCTCTTGAAAAAGCTCAAGTCGAGGACGGAACTGCTCTCGATGGCCTTGAAAATCTCATCTCCATGGCTTTCATCCCCTCCTTCCACCCATCCCGCTAACTTAAAAGTTCCTCAGAAGGATGGATCCGTTTATTTCTTTTTATTATTATTATTATTTTCAAAAGCGCTCGGCGATGGCCTGAAAGGTTCTCGCAGCAAAATAAATAAATAAATGCTTTCGAGCCGCAGGGTGCGGGAGCCACAAATTTCAAGGATCCATAAACCCTCTTAATCGATAGTTAAAATAATAACAATAAAATCAAGAGGTGGGTCCAAAGCCAGGCCACTTAAAATAGCAAGGGAATGAGCAAAGGTTTTTTTTTAAATTAATAACAAAATTATTACGGCAGCCGACCACCTAATAGCACGCTGAATTTTTTTTAAACAAGCCAGATTGGTTTCTGATGTATTTTTTTTAGCTACTTGTTTGAGAAGTGTATATATATATTATTTTTTAAAGCATTGGCGGCAGCCGGAGGGGGAAAAAAGCCTTTTCCCAAAAAGAAATTTACATACACCACCTTGGCTTCTCGACCCTCACTTATCCCGAGATATTTTACCACCCATTATAATCACAGAATAATGGCTTGCTAATATAAACACCAACCGACAATGCTCGGCGCATTTTCCAGAAAAGTTAATTTGATCAGAACCTATTACGACGCGAACTTTACAATTTGCTTTTAGGATGGGAATGTTAATGCAAACAGGGGCCTTATCTTCTTTTCAATATCCACATGTGTCAATCAATGCTCATCACCGCTCGGAAAAAAGAAAGAAAGGAAAAGAAACATATTCTGCGCAAGAAATCTCACCTCAATATTTGTTCTAGGCTTGTGATAATATTCCTCACCTCACCACACACTTCTAGGCAACGTCCTATGATATATATAGAGAGATATTGCCTGAATTTTAAGGGGGGAAATGAGACTCATTGGTTTTTTTTAAGTGACCAACGATCTCCAACCACTGGGCTTGATTGCCTTTGGAGTCTGTAAGCTCATCAGGGCAGGGACCTGTGGTTTTATATATATATATTAAAAAAATATTAATTAAATGTATGTGGCAGCCAAGCTCATGGAAAGGGACTTTTTTTATATTTTAGGCCTGCTCAAAAGGGATAATTAACTAACCGAAGGGCTGTTTTAAAAGGGTGGGGGGGAAATCACAGCAAGCCTAGGAACAAAGAAAGCCCTTTAGACGAAATTGTCTATCAATTCACCCAGCGTGCTATTTTCCACTTTAGCAGCGGCTGCCTGAGATAACAGCCAGGGCAGGGTCTCCCATCAACGGAGCTTTAACCGTGAGTGCCCACAACCGACTTGGAGAATACTAAGATGCTACCAAATCTCCTTCCGCTGGCGCGTGCTTGACTTTTAAATCTGGTTTGTGCTACAAATCAAGAGCTGAAAAATTCATCCCTGGCGCCAACTCTGACTTAGTATCGGCCCCTGTGCCCACATGCCGCCTTGGGTTATTTCTAAACAATAATAAAGGCTGGGTAAAAATTAAATCAATTCAAAATAAGCAAATAACATCTTTCATATTCACTCCAGTGTTGAGTTCCGTCTGTCTGTTCATATCTGTGTCTGTCTGTCTGTCTGTCTCTCTCTCTTTTTATCTATCTATCTATCTATCTATCTATCTATCTATCTATCTATCTATCTATCTATCTATCTATCTATCTATCATCTATATAGTCATTCATCTGCCTGTTTGTGTGTTTGTCTTTCCATCCATCCATCCATCTCTCCCAACTCATCTGTCGGTCTGTTTGTCTGTTTGTCTGTTTGTCTGTTTGTCTGTTTGTCTGTTTGTCTATCTATCTATCTATCTATCTATCTATCTATCTATCTATCTATCTATCTATCTATCTATCTATCTATCTATCTATCTATCTATCTATCTATCTATCTATCTGAAGTGGTGCAGTGGTTAAATGCTGCAACTGCAGGCTGACTGCTAGTTCAGCAGTTCAGCTGTTCAAATCTCACTAGGCTCAAGGTTGACTCAGCCTTCCATCCTTCCGAGGTCGGTAAAATGAGGACCCAGATTGTTGGGGGCAATATGCTGAACTCTGTAAACCGCTTAGAGAGGGCTGTAAAGCACTATGAAGCGGTATATAAGTAAAGTGCTATTGCTATCTATCTACCGTATTTTTTGGAGTATAAGACGTACCTTTTTCCTCCCTAAAAGTGGCTGAAAATTTAGGTGCGTCTTATACTTCGAATGTACTTTTTTTCCCCAGCCCTAACTAGGTGCTAACAGATCTTCCCAGATCTTACCTTGCAGGCTTTTTCATTGTTACTCTCTCCAAAGAATGTTTTTCCAGCCCTAAGTCTTTGCAGAATTTTTTTTCATTGCTCTACTTGCTCTAAATAAGTTTTTTTCTAGCCCTAACCAGGTGCTAACTATCTTCCCAGCTCTTACTGGCTTGCATGCTCTTTCATTGTTACTCTCTCAGAAGAAGGTTTTTTTAAGTCCTAACCAGGGGATAAAATAATGTGCTGAAGCTGACCAGACTAAGGATGCTAGCCAGATGAATACCTGGTAGGCAGATTGTTTTCCCCTATTTTCCTCCCCAAAAACTAAGGTGCGTCTTATACTCCGAAAAATACGGTATCTATCTATCTATCTATCTATCCATCCATCCATCCATCCATCCATCCATCCATCCATCCATCCATCCATCCATTCCTCTCTCCCTCCTTTCCTTCCTCCCTGTATGCACCTGAGAACAAGTTAACCAGCATCCCTAGAGATGACTCAATCCGATCTGTGCCAGCACAAGGACTATTCAATTATTTTATTCTGACATATGCCAGGCAATTAAAAACAGGAACCCAAATCTCTGTGGTTTTTCCTCAAGTTTATTATTTATTTCCAGGTTTGTATTCCACCAGCCCCAAATCGACGCCTGACGGTTTACGTGTACGCAGACGCCATAAGCTCCTAAAATTTATATTAAATTTAAATAAATAAAAGCCAAAGCCCATGCTCAGCGGCATCAGAGATCAAACAAAGGCCCTTTGGGACACAACCGACTTGTAAACACCATGGCGGTGTCACCTTCCAAATTTTTCGGGGTAGGTTATTCTATATGGATAAAGCTCATACTGAAATGGCTTCCTATCTAGCTCCCAGTTGCTGAATCTCAAAGCACCGGATGGGTCAACATTTTTAGTAAGCCGCCCAGAGTCAGTAAGACTGAGTGGGCAGCCATATACATTTTCTAAATAAACAAACAAACATCAATTGCCAATTCACGCAAACCCAATATTGTGGTGCCCCACCACATGGGGCAAAATACTCCCTTTGGTTCTTTCGTAGGAAACATCTCCAACGTACGTTTCATAGGTCAGATTATTCTTATGTCGGTCTATCCAAAATGCGCGCTTTGTCTTTGAGCCCAGAATCGACACGATCCGAAGTCACGCATTCCGACTCCCCCCCCCCGGTGCCAGAAACGGCGTGGAAAAATAAGCCAACGTTTTGCTCCAAAGGAAATCCGTGAGGGGATTCCTTCTACGTCTGAACCTTCAAGTTTCCACGGTGGGACGGGCACGTTCTTGCAACTATGACGAAGCCCCTTTTGCAGGACACGTATCGGTATCGAGCATTCGTGTGTCACAGCTCGAGCCATTGAAGGGGCATGCATTATCTTAGCCAACTTTCCGAGGTGGCCCCGTAATCCTAGCAATGTTTATTATGAACATCGGCCACAGTGGTAGTAATTTTTCCCCTCTTAAAAGAGGCTGAGTAGAACAGAAGCTAACTTAGCCCCGTTTTCATTCTATGCCCGATAAAAGGTATTTACCAGCCTTTGGGACAAACTCCCTGGATAAGCTTCAAAAAGAGGAAACGGCACCACTCACATCGCCTATTTTTTTTCGGAGAAACGAAGTCCTGTCCTCCTCACAAAGGTGTGCTGGGGAATGCATTTGCTACTTTCCTTCGACCTGGCCTCTCCCTTTTATACCCTTCCATTACATCCTATACACAAACATACAAATCCATTTTGTACACAGGCTTGGAACTCGCTGCCAAAGAGGCTTCTGAATGAGTGCCCAGCAAAATAAGGAACGCATCAAGGAGGAAAGCAACCCCGATGCTATGCTTGAAGAACTGCTAAGGAAGCGCTGGCGTGGATACATTTCCCAAATAAGCAGCTCAGGCTGACTTTCAAAGTGGTCCAAATCCCTACTCAACGGCAATCTTTAAGCCATTTCTAATTTCTCAGCCAAAACCTTGCTTCTAAGGATTGTCAAGAGGCCAGGAAGAAAACAGCGCGCGGAGGAGGAAGGAAGGCCAGGGCTGCTCTTTCTGGCTCTTTGGAGAAGGCCAGAATTAAAATGTTATAAATAAATGTACGTCAGTGTTATCTGACAATTGGAAAGGGGGGGTGAGAGAGAGAAATGTCTGTAATACACAAGATGGCATCTTCTTTAGCTGACAGAGACCTTGCCGTTTTTCAGTAATGATGAGTGGCGTCTTCTCTGAGCACTCGGGGGTGGGGGGGAAGCGCCAAGCGAATGTGATCAGGGATCCCTGGCACCAATTATGGCTTTGCTGTGTGCGATGTAGAGTCAGAAAGCCACGGTCTGTAGCTCGGGGAGCCGGAAATTTGCTCTGCCCGAAGATCGCCTTCGTCCGTGAGGATCAAATCGTCGGAAAGCCTCCTAGCGGGAGCAAGAACAGGGAGGTTTCCTTCCACGGAGAAGGTCCATCTGTTGGAAGGAGGAACATTGAAGTCAACGTTTCTCAACCTTGACAAGCTGGGGGTGGGTGGGCATCAACCCCCAGAAGTTCCAATGCGTATATGAGTTGAGGCCCACCCATCTCCGACTTGCCCATCTCCAACTTGTACAGAGAAGAGCAACCAAGAGGATTAGGGGACTGGAGGCTAAAACATGAAGAACGGTTGCAGGAACTGGGTATGTCTAGTTTAATGAAAAGAAGGACTAGGGGAGACATGATAGCAGTCTTCCAATATCTCAGGGGTTGCCACAAAGAAGATGGAGTCAAGCTATTCTCCAAAGCACCTGAGGGTAGAACAAGAAGCAATGGGTGGGAACTAATCATGGAGAGAAGCAACTTAGAACTGAGGAGAAATTTCCTGACAGTTAGAACAATTAATCAGTGGAACAGCTTGCCTCCAGAAGTTGTGAATGCTCCTACACTGGAAGTTTTTAAGAAGATGTTGGATAACCATTTGTCTGAAGTGGTGTAGGGTTTCCTGCCTAAGCAGAGGGTTGGACTAGAAGACCTCCAAGGTCCCTTCCAACTCTGTTATTCTATTCTATTCTTGCCAAGGTTGGGAAACACTGAGATGTGATGGCTAGGGCTTAAGTTAAGCTACCATGGGCAGGGGTTTGGACTAGAAAACTGCCAAGGTTCCTTCCACTATTCTATGTTCTATGTTCTAAGTAACCAGTGAGTAGGAGAGGAAATTATCAATGCTACCCATATGGGTTTCTCTCTCCCCATCCCCACCAATTGCCTCCTCTTCTTTCCAGGTGTCTCCCTGTCCAAAAATTGCAGTTTGGAAGGAGACCTTGAGGTCATCAAATCCAATTCCTTGCTCAATGCAAGATTCCAGATTCAACCACGATCGTTAACACCAAATCTTACTTGCCATATCTAACAAAGTAGAGCCTCTCTCCCGTCCCTGGGTAATTATGATTGAACGATTCTTACTGCTAGGAAGCGTCGTAGCATTTAACCGCAATATGCGTTCATGACACTTTAACCCTAACCAGTTTATGTCTAATGGTTAAGGCACCAGGTTAAAGAGCGGGAGACGGTGAGTTCTAGTTCTGCCTTAAGCATGAAAACCAGCCAGGTAACTTTGGGCCAGTCACTAGGAGAATGTAAGTTCTAGTCCTGCCTTAGGCATGAAAGCCAGCTGGGTGACTTTGGGCTAGTCACCTGGAGACTGTGAGTTCTAGTCCCACCTAAATCATGAAAGCCGACTGGGTGTCTTTGAGCTAATCACCAGGACGCTGTGAATTCTAGTCCTGCCTTAGGAATGAAATCCAGGTGGGTGTCTTTGTGCCAATCCCTCTCTCTCAGTCCAACTCACCTCACAGGGTTGTTTTTGTGGGGAAAATAGGAGGAAGAAGGTGTGTGGGATATGTCGAGTACCGTATTTTTTGGAGTATAAGACGCACCTTTTTCCTCCCTAAAAGTGGCTGCAAATTTGGGTGCGTCTTATACTTCGAATGTAGCTTTTTTTTTTCCCCCAGCCCTGACTAGGTGCTAACAGATCTTCCCAGCTCTTACCTTACAGGCTTTTTCATTGTTACTCTCTCAGAAGAATGTCTTTCTAGCCCTAAGTCTTTGCAGGGTTTTTTTCATTGCTCTACTTGCTCTGAATAAGTTTTTTTCTAGCCCTAACTAGGTGCTAACGATCTTCCCAGCTCTTACTGGCTTGCAGGCTCTTTCATTGTTACTCTCTCAGAAGAAGGTTTTTTTAAGTCCTAACCAGGGGATAAAATAATGTGCTGAAGCTGACCAGACTAAGGACGCTAGCCAGATGAATACCTGGTAGGCAGATTGTTTTCCCCTATTTTCCTCCCCAAAAACTAAGGTGCGTCTTATACTCCGGTGCGTCTTATACTCCGAAAAATACGGTAGTTTGCAAAAAATAATGTAAGTGGGATACAAATAAATGCAATACACCGAAACCCATAATTCTGTGCCCCGATTCTGGAAGGATCTGTGCTCCTACGAGAAATGACAGGACAGACCTTCTTAGGTCCTCTTTGCTTAATCAATGTCACAAACAAGCCAAGATTTCACAGGCGAAATTCTTGACTGGCACCGCATTTGTCTACACTGGCACGGGGGGGGGGGGATCCATTTTAATTCTGAAGCCACCACTCTGTATTTGCCTTACAAATGGACTAATCCGGTTTCACGTTTGCCCATATCCAATTTCGAACGCTAGAATTTTATGAAATTATTTATGGATTTTAATTAGTTCTTGCTTTAAGAAATGAACCTGCTCCAGGGTATGTCAAATCCATTTCATAGCAAGGATACGAGCCATTCAGTATTTCAAAAGTGACAACTACAGCTTTCTGCAAGCTTGAGGTTTTGTTTTATTTTTATTTTTTTTCCTGCTGCAACAATTCCAAATTCTCTCTTCTGCTCGGCTGTCTCTGCTCAAGCTGCCTTGAAACAACCCTGAGAACTACTATGAAAGCCAGAGAGAGCTTGTTTAATATAGACAGAAAGCATTGTTGTCCTGTGCCAGGAACCAATTTTGCTAGCTAAGATGGCGAGGAAGCTGTGTGGGGCAGAAGAAGCTGGTGAAATGCAAGCCAGACCCAAGGGCCATTTCTCTTAAACCTTTGTTGCAAAAAAGGATCAGGCCACAGAAGAATCTGCATGTTGCCCCACATAATTTGGATCGCTTAGTAGGTTGTTTTTTTTTTTAAGGCAATGTTTTTACGTTTGCTTTGCTTTCTCTTGCCTCACGCCTTTAATTGCTTTGGCAAACTCCTTCTGATTTCTTTTCTCAGCTTTGCATAAACGCCACCGCTTACCCTCAAAATATGTTGGCGGGGAATGTAAGCAGGATGCAAAAAAACCCGCTAATAATTTAATGTGTATGTGTGTGTGTCAGGAGAGAGAGAATAAAAGATTAGGATGGAGAGATAGATGGATGGATGGATGGATGGATGGATGGAAGGAAGGCAGGCAGGCAGGCAGGCAGGCAGGCAGGCAGGCAGGAAGGCAGGGACAAATAGAGACAGACAGACATGATCGACAGTTATAATATACCCTATTTTTTGGAGTATAAGACGCACCTTTTTACCCCCAAAAAGAGGGTGAAATTTTGGGTGCGTCTTATACACCGAATGTAGCCCTACCAACCCACCAGCCCCCACCCTTCGGAGGTTTTCTGCTACACTGGTATTTTATTAAATAATATATTACTACACCATTTGGTTCAGAATACTTTTTTCCTTGTTTTTCTCCTCTAAAATCTAGGTGCGTCCTATATTCCGGTGCGTCCTATACTCCGAAAAATACGGTATATAAAATGAAACATATGCATAGGAATGGATAAATGGATGGATGGATGGATGGACGGACAGACATATAACCATTAAATATAAATATAGATTTAGAGTCCCTCTTTGAGAGAGATGGGCAGTTCGGAAATCTGAAATATAAACAGATATACATATAGATATAGCTGTAGAAATATAGATATAGGTGCAGGTGTATATATAGGTATGTAGATATAATATAGTATTTATATAGCTGCCCTTCTTTCTCTGGACGGCACCCAATCGGAAATTAAAAGACGTATAAAGTTATATTAAACCTATAAAATTCAACAGAATTCAAACATTAAAAGCTACAAAACCCTGGCGCCAAATCCTGACGAAATGCAACTAGAAACAAAGAGAAGCAAAGCACAAATGCAACTACAGGATACATCCTTGCAGTGTTATTTTTCATTTATTTATTTGTCGCTGTTGATACAACTGCCCCGAATCCTAATGCGTTCGGAGTAGGATCCAACAAAAACACAATAAAAATGAAATCGCATACATAGGATTAAAAATAGCACTGTGAAAAGCCATCAGTCAATTGTCCCAAAGATCTACGAGTCGAAGATACACTGGAACAAAACTGGTTTGTTCATGAAATGCTGGCAGGATAGGAGCCATCTGCACTTCTGGGGGTGGGGGGGCTGTTCCCTAAAATTGGGGGCACCACAGAAAAGGCCTGACATTTGACCCCGATGTCATGTAGGGAGCAGAGTTCTGAAAGAAGACTTATATTTGACTCAGCCTTCCGTCCTTCCAAGGTCTGTAAAATGAATATGCTGACTCTGTAAACCTCTTTGAAAGGACTGTAAAGCACTGTGAAGCGGTATATAAGTCTAAGTGCAATTGCTAAGTGTTATATTTGAGCAGTGACGTGGTCAGACTTTGGGTGAAGAAGGAAAGCAGCTATGAAGATAGACGTCCAGAACTTACTACAGAAGGCTTGTACTATACTGTACAGATGTTCACCACACTTACTACAATAGAAGTCAACCCCGTTTTTAAGGCCAGTTCTGGGCATCTTCCAGAAGTTACATTGGATTGTTCATTCATCATTCTTCAAGCAACAAACCAACTTGGGATGGTCAGATCCCATCAACCCCTTCAAACCACACATTGCAAGTCCCGAAAAAACAGTCTACCTATGTTTGTTCTCTGGCTTGGTGGCCTCCTTGAATGTCGGAAGCAGGTTCTAGGCAGGCTTTTGTTCAGAGATTTCTCTGGGGTGAGGAACCGAAGCAGAAGAAGGACGACAAACTAGCAATTCACCCTGTCGGAATTCTTTCAATGTCTTGTTCCCACCCCCCTTGGAAAAAACCAGAATGACTGTAAATAAATATACATTGCTTACTGGTGTAAACCGCTTAGAGAGTGCTTGCACTGTGAGGCGGTATATAAATGTCACTAATAAATAAATAAATAAACTTCCGCGAAAGAAATTAGGAATTATAAAATTGTTCAGCCAAGAATCTCAAATCCTTTTACATTTCAGAAAAAGGGTATTCCAATATTCAGCCTAGATATTTGAGGACAAAACATTTCAGGAGCCAGAATTTTAAATGGTGTCCTGACTTCTTCACAGCATGTATGATTTTGAAGGTCCTGTAGACTTAATCGGTTTTTTTATTTCTCAGTCTCGTTTTCAGTACTCCCGTGCATTTCCCACAAAGCTACAATCTAATAATTTTAAACATGTTTTCTTTCCAAGGAAAACATTTCCTTCCTATACTCTATGGCTGCATTCATGCAATATGTTTAATCTGCTTAAGGCATTCGCCTATTTTCAAAACCATAACCTAAGCAGAAGGCTTGGTCTACCCCACCAAGCCACCCCGAAATCCCACAATTTAAACCAAGGTTAAAATTAATCCTGCCTGGGATATGTGAATGCAACTTCTAGATTTTTAATTTAACCAGTTTAAGAGTGTGGAACCGTGAGTCCCTTAGACATAAACAGCTGTAAAGCAAAAAAACAAAAAACAAAATTATGACAGCATCACCGGATCAAAGATTTCCCACCTTCCAATATCCAACGGAGAGAAAAAAAAATCCTTAAATCCTTAACTGTATTGCAAACATTTAAAAATAAAAATAACTCAAATAATATGCATTAACGCCTGGATAAGTGTTCACCTCGGGCGCTAATAAGCACTATCTTAAATGTGCCCACTCAAAATTAAGTCCTACTTCAAGGTAACCATGCACAGCAAGGATTATATACAGAGATACTATTTCCAATAGTGTGACCGCTAATTTAAATGAGGAATACATTTTTGCAGCCACTTCGTGAATAAAACTGATGGTTCGGGCAGCAAAACTGCCAGGACAAGCCCAATAGGGATTCACCTTAGCAAAGGAGAACCATGTATGGGCACTACCTTGGCTTGCCAGAGGGAAAAAAATAAGTGGTTAACTTTAAACCATTTTTGCAACCTTTCTCTAAATCGCTTGAGATTCCTGGGGAAATTGTGACACATACCCCCAAGTCTGGACATTTTGTTAGTACAAAATTAAGGAGATAAAACACCAAAGTCAGAACAAGCAATGACCACTGAATTTTTGCTTGTGTGTTCATTCGGAATTTGGGAACAGAGACGAGCTGAGAATTTGGATTTGTTTAAGGTCCCTAAAAATGAAATTTCAAGGAAATTGGGGGAGGGAATTTGGGGGGGGGGGGCTAAGCAAATCTGAGCCATTTTTCTTTCTTGACAGCCAATATGGTTGGGTTAAGTCAGAAATAAGAGAGGAGAGAAAAATATCTTATCCCCCCCCCCCAAGCTATAATTCAAGAGTGAACCGGTGACACCACCAGCAACTCTAAATGGCTAAAGACATAGATGAGTGTTTGCAGATGGATGCAGAAATGAGCAGAAGAAAATAAAAATGGTTCTGGCACCATGAACTCTACAATTTGAAGTCATATAATAGAGAGAGAAAAACGGGATGGGAGGAATTAGTTGCATTGGTGTTATTGTGAAATGATTACTATGGAGTCCTCTAAAATCAGGAATGACCCGAAATATGAACAATTTATCATATCGTAGGGGTTAGGGGATCATACTTAAAACAAGGAAATCACACACACACACACACACACACACAAAATTGCTATTTATATACTTTCTTCTTTCCATTTGAACCTCTTTGCAAACCTCACCCTTTTCGCAAAACCTTTGGCGATGTTAATCCGTCCTTATCCTACCTACTTCAAATGAACTTTGTAGAGGTAGAGGTAATTAATTTGTACCTAATGTTCCTCTTTATTTGATTTCCCCCCCCCTTTCTGGTCAATACCCCACCCATTGTAAAATAGCCAGTAATGTGTACCCCCTTCCAGTTCTATTTAAACCATTCTCTCTATTTTTCATTCTCTCTTCTTCTCTCCATTACACAGACAAAATGTAAATCATAAGCTCAGGGAATCGTCTTTTCAGCTGTTATTATTCTCATGTGTCATTTTTACTGATCAAACATTAAAAAAAGATGAGTAGACACTCAAATATACATGTACATATATATACACATGTATGTGTGTAACATATGTATATATATATATATGTGTGTGTGTATATGTGTATATATATGTTTGTGTGTAACATATGTATATATATATGTGTGTGTGTGTGTATGTATAGGTATGTGTAATATATGCTTAGTATATACATGTGTAGTATGTGTATATGCATGTATGTGTATGTTTGCAATACATATATATATATATATGTAATATGTGTCTATGTATTACATATGAGTCTGCATATGTAGATATGTATTATACATAATATATGCAGATAGATAGATAGATAGATAGATAGATAGATAGATAGATAGATAGATAGATATAGATAGATAGATAGATAGATAGACAGACAGACACAGACAGACAGACAGACAGACAGACAGACAGACAATACTATGTCTATGTATTACATATGAGTCTGCATATGTAGATATGTATTATACATAATATATGCAGATAGATAGATAGATAGATAGATAGATAGATAGATAGATAGATAGATAGATAGATAGATAGATAGATAGATAGAGATAGATAGATAGACAGACAGACACAGACAGACAGACAGACAGACAGACAGACAATACTATGTCTATGTATTACATATGAGTCTGCATATGTAGATATGTATTATACATAATACATGCAGATAGATAGATAGATACAGGATGTTTATATGCAATAAACATCAGCTTTAAATAGCATGGTTTTGTTGATTAGACACGCAACATCTTGATCTAAGAAAATATTAAATGTGAGTATCAAAATAAAAGACAAAACACCATGTGTATGTACATTTGGGTGAACAGTCACACACTCACAAAATATACACGTATGTATAATATAAATACACATTTATGACTTTTTTTTGTACTTCTGTAAAGTACGTTCCACTGAAATACACGTCTGTGGGGATACATACGTTCGTATTTTCTTCAGCTACTGTTATATAATGATTTCTCGTAATTAGGACAAAAGCACCGAACGAGGGAAACAGAGACACTAACACAAGCAAGACACATGGGTTGTTAAACCATCAAGGCAGACAGACTTCTAACCTAAATATATGTCTTCGTATGTCACCGAAATCATGGCGTGTTTTTTTAAAAAAAAACAACACCCTGAGACAGTCCATTAGGTATTCGCACACGCCTACGTGCTAAAACCAAGATGGTGGTGCAAAACCGAAGGTGTAAGCCAAACCGTGCTTCAATTTAGAACCGGAGGGTTGACGAGCTGGCCCTTATTTGCACCCCAAACCTTCAACCCCAAGACTCAAACCAATGAGACGATAGGAGAAGGCAAGCGTAGACCAACGACAGCCCGACCGACTCCACCTTTCGCTTAGAATTCAGCACACAAGACAGTCAAATATATAACCTGTGGGGAAACACAATTGTGTCCCCTAGAGAGAGAAATTGGACCTTGTTTGCATCTGCTGTTTATTAACCACCCGGCTGAGACAGCTCAAAGAACCAATAAAGAGGATTTAACGGTTTGGGAGAATGGACAGGCCAACTGGATATTTGAAAGGAAGGCAGAGTGTGGGGGGGGGGGGAATGCATTTTAAAATGATAACTTTTTTTTTTTAAGGGGGCATAGCGGCATTTGAGAAACTCAGCCCTGATTCGGAGGCGGGGGGAAAGGAGCAGGGAGATTTATTATTTTTTTCCCTACCGGTGAAAGCCGGTAGAAAGGTTTGGTTTAAATTGGATCTGGGGTGATCAAGAGTGAAAATTTGAGCATGTGTGGAGAATAAATGGACCCACTTCAAGTTAAGATGCTGGGCAGAGAGATAACAAGATTCCTTGCCCTGAAAGGGAACACAGAACCCCTTTCAAAAATGAATGGGAAAGAGGGGTGAAATGTAGCAAGGAATTAATGTTAATGGACGTGCAAGAGCAGGTCAAAAGAATAACCGCCCACGCACACACACCTTCCAAAAAATAATCCTGTAAAGGCTTCTACCCTGTTTCCCCCCAAATAAGACATCCCCTGATAATAAGCCCAATCGGGCTTTTGAGTGCATGGCAATAAGGCCAAGCGCTAATTTCAGGGTTCAAAAAAAATATAAGACAGGGTCTTATTTTCGGGGAAACACGGTATGATTAATAGTCAAGGGTATACTGGGAAAATAAGCTGAGATGCCTCTCTCAACAGAAAACAAACGAGCTTGTAACTGAGTGGCCACCATACATTCCTCCTTCATGTCTTAATATTAGAAGTCCGATCTAGAAAACAACCCAACCTTGAAGATCCAGCTTCTTTAAAAGCCATGATGGAATTTACCATGTCCTAATAAGGACGCACCTTTCAGGTGTCTTCCATAAATTGTGTTGCGGGGGGGGGGTCAGAACCCAAATAGCAAAGAATGTTGTTCATCCCACTTTATCTTAACCTGAAATCCACTTTGGGAATTATAGTCACAAGAAGCGGTACCGATTCCTGATGGAAGGTGGTTAAGATCAAGCTTTTCCAGAAAGATAGTTTAATTTAGCACCAACCTTAATTGGTTGTCTCAGAGGCTATTCTGGTTATTTTTTAAAATATTGTTTGTTATTGATGAGGATGACTACTAGATTCTATGTCATGGAGATTTCCGTATCTTCATCGTGGATTTTTATTTTTATTTTTTTGCTTGACTTGTGCTGTAGACCATGGAGTCTTTTTTATTGTAACGGGTAAGCAAACACTTTTAATCAATAGTTTTATTTAATTGATAAGGAGAGATAGGGAAAAGAGAGAAAAAATTTCCACCTCTTGGAGAAGAGAATAAAGATGGTGGAAGAATTGAATGCCTCCAGGTGGACTGTGGGCCATTATCTCAATTTGCTGAAAAAAAATTGGCTTTTTACAGCAACCACATTGGAAGGGAGGTATTTGCTGCGTTTTAAGATGGGCGGCCACACAAACCTTTTAAATAAATAAAAGAAATAAAAGAAATGATGGTGTCACTCTTCAGAACAGGAAGAATAGGGAAGTGTTTTCAGTTAGGGTGGCGGATTTTTCTACTGTACCCTCTTATTTTGCCTGTGTTCTTCAAAAGAAGAATTATGTTATTGTTAATAGTGGAGAAATCAGGGACTGCCAACCCTGATTTCAGCCAAATGAAAAGATTATGCGGGGTGGGTGGGGAAATCACCTCTTTTTATATTTTTTTTCATGCCTTCTTGCCCATCCCATTCTTAGTCTGCTTGCCTATTTCAGAACAAGTGAAGACCATAATGGATCTTCAGAAGGATGAAGCTACCACCACAAGAAAGGGCTGGATGAAGTACCCCAAACATTTAGCAGAGTCAGAAAAAAAACCCCCACAAATTGTCACATTCACATTTTTTTTACTTACTTAAATTAAAGACATTATCAATAAAGTGGGGTAGAATTCAGCAGGAAAAATTCATGATGAACCTCAAAAGATAGGTTTCTTCTCCAGAAGGTAAGAGATTAATAGGCAGAAGCCCAGAAACTGAACCAGCTCAAATTCTAACACTTATTTATTAGCAATTTCACTCAGGTGGGGGACTCTAAGAACTGTCTGAACCTTTTCCCAAGAATGCCAGACTGAAAGGCTAACCATCTTTGACCCTGAAGTTCACATTTACTTATTGTTAATTATGCTCTAAGTTGCTGCTGCTTCCTTCCCAGCCTTAGAGCTCTCTTTTATAGTGGTTCACCATCAAAGGTCCTTCTAACTTCAGTTTCCTTCTAATGCATTCATCTTTTGCGTTTGTGAGATACCACAATGGAAATTACAGGTACTTTGAGGAGAAGACTCACTCTCCCTTATTGCTTCTTCCCAAAATGTAGTACTTAGCATCCGATTCCTTCTGAAATTAGGAAGTTTCATGGAACCACCGAAAACCGATCCTAAGAATTTATTCAGATCAGCAGATGAATCTTCTAACACCATTCTCTTAGGGAATCTGAGCCAACCCACTGCCCAGTGGTCGTCTCCAGAAATATTCACAAGATTGCAAACGAATTCCCCGTAATTCTACAAATTTGCTGAGAATTTCGAGTCATTTATGTTTGGGGGGGGGACTGTGAGAAGGAGAGAGGGAGGGAAGGAGACAGAAAGAAAGAGAGAGAATTGAAACAACAGTCCTGAGTGGGCACATCAGTGAAAGCTCTTTGGGAAGAAATAATAACAACAATTGAACAAGAGAAACATTTGTGTGGCTAAATACAGGCCAGGAGGGCAAAGGAAAATAAAATAATGGGATGGATCTGCGTTGCCAATTGAGAGAGAAAATAGCCAACCATTTACCCATCTCTCTATTTCCCCCCCCCCCCACACTTTTTCCTTCTGCAGATAGATAGATAGATAGCTATGTAGTGGTCTCCTTGGGAATTCATCTGGTAGCAAGGAAACTGTCATTCTAGAATTACACTAAAACTGCCCATTACACTGTGGCAGGTGGCGTGAACAACAATGACAAATCTTTATCTCTGATACTTTGGAAATGATTTCTTTGGTCACACCATCACAAAGAACAGAAATGTGCTTGGGTTTCTAACAGCATCTCAGCTCTTGCTCAGAATGGGGACATCTTGACTCCGAAGTCCATCCAGCTCCCAGATACAAACCACCACCACCGCCCCTCCAAAATCACAAGGGTTACCTACACCGAATTATGGGTCACCACCCAATCTTTCTGGGCACTTGGGTTTGGCATCTATCCACACTCAACCCAAAGTCGTTTGAACCCTTGGCAATTTTACAATCAGAAGACAGACCAACCTCTTGACCCAAATGATTACCAGTTAAGGAATCCTTCTGCAAAGCTCCAGTGTAAAGAAAGAAACTCGGCACAGCGTTGCCAACTAAACAAAACACACACCTATTTGCAAAATACATTGGATATTTCAAATCGAATGCCGTTCCGGTGCAAAGGGATATTCCTAAATTTACTAAAACAAAGGAGAAAAGCCAGAGAGAAGCTAGCCTTAAAGATTTTCTTGGTCATATGTGAAGTTTGGTGCTCCAAGTGGACAACCATCCTAAGACTTCTTTGTGAATCTCAAGTTGGCCCATTGGGACTCGTAAGTTGAATTCTGCTCAATATGCAAACCTATCTCAAGATGGTTTTTTTCCTTGCTGGAAATGTAACATGGCGGCCGTTTTGCTGGGATGACAGCAGGTTTCTACAATGCCTAGGTTTATTTTTTTTAATTCAACCTCAGCTTGGCTTGAGGAATTTCAGATTAAAAATACCACTCCACCACCACCCTGCCCCCACCTCAAATATACACAGACACACACACATACCATTTAAACACACATGGGACTCTCCACCCTTGTCTAACGCCTAACCTTTCCCACCCGCCGGTATTTCAATCAACAGCCTACACAGAGACATACTTAATAAACATCTCTCAATGTTCTCCAGACCCGTGGCCACCACATAAAACACGCTGACGGGTCGGTGATATCAAGCATGCCTGCGGGTGATCAAAAATTACATTCAGAATGGGCGAAGTTCCCGGTGTCTCAATTTACAATTGATTTTTAATTTAGACACAATTATCAAGGAAGGCATCCCCTTTACTCAGACGAGGAGGCAAATGTGCCACAAGACAGAAACGGTGGCTTCCAGAGGGGAATAATAAAATGGGAAAGAGGAGAAAGAGAGCTACAGAGGAAGGGAAATTATAGACTTGAAAGATTTTGTGGGATTTTTACATCTTTTGGTCTTCCTCAGCCTTCCAAGAGGGGGGAAAAAGGTATATTATCTTGACTTCATTTCTTGAGCTTTCTAATTTCCACTGTACGTTCAGGACTTTGTAGTGGATTTATACACAAATCTAGAATTTCAGACCAAGGTCTATTCATCTTATTGAGGGTCTTCTTTTCCTACTAGTGAACCATAAACCATTATTTTTCAGCTATATCAGTCAGTTATGGATATTATTCAAAACTGAGGGGGGAAACTTTCTTTTTTTCCTCAAGCATTGAGCAAGATCTACTTTGAAATTCTTATTTTCCAAGTTCTTTAGGAAAAGATTCCCTAACCGACACCTTTTTGCCTCTATAAAGGATAGGAAACTCGCTCAACACTGTCCTAGCAATACAAACTCTTACCCACTTAAGTTTCAACACAATTGACACACTTTCCACAAAATTGACACCATGAAATGTGAAAGAACTGCTAGCTGGATTTTGCTATTGTGATCACTCAGAATCAAAATCGGCCTCTTTGCAAACCCCATCCCTGCAAACTATTTTTGCACATCTGATTTTCTTTGATTTTGGAGGAGAGGAAAGAGCAATTGTGGACATGACGGTTAGGTTTTACCTGTGAACGCTAACAATATGAGAATAAACTAGGAAGTTGGGTTTGTTTCCATAGGCAAATTCACGGAAAAATAACACAGCCACAATCTGCATTATTATTAGGATAATTCACCAGCATTCGCTCGAACTATGTATAAAGTACTGGTAGAATGGTGGAAAAAAAATTAATTTAGTTCTAGTGACTATGTTCATTCATGTTAAAGTCCTGGCTCTGCATTAGACACATTTTTTTCCTTTAATTTATAAGAGTTTGTATGTAACCTTTTCCAGTTTTTTGGGGAGGGAAACAGAACAGTGACTCCAAATATTTCAAATTTCTTCAAAGCTATATCCTGGATCTTTCAGCGATTCCCACCAAGAGGACCCACTAATTTTTACAAAGCCAAGAATCAGGAAGTAGATAATCATAATTATCAATGATGTAAGAAATAGGAGGAAGGGGGCAGGCCCAAAAATAAACCCTGGAAAACGCAGTTGCCATAAAATATCTTCCACGTCACACAAAGAAAGCCACACAAACGCAAGGATTGCGTTTTTAAGACAAGGTTCAATGAAGGTCAGTAGCCCACCGGATTATTAAAAAAAAAAAACCAAAAACATAAAAAGCAGCCCAAATCAGGCAAATTCATCTCTTGGGATTTTGAGGTGAGGGGGGGAAAAAGCGGGAATAGCAATGCAAACAGGGGGGAAAGAGGGAAAAAATGAAAGAGGTTAATGGCTAGTAAAACAAATGGAGAATTCCTCCGTGAGAAACATAATCCATGTGACTCATGTAGGTTGGCCTCAACCAACCCATAACCCCAAGTAGAAAAGATTAAATTATCCCCAGTTCTTCAGGTTGCTAAACTATGATGGCAAAGACCAGAAGAGAGCAAGTGCCAAGAGAATATGATGGTCCCCATAACTTCCCTCAAATCTCAGCCATAATCTCCAAGATGGCCTCTAAATTTATCCTATGTCCTTACAGGACGTAGGCCTGCTTTGAAATCAGCCCCCAGTTTCCTTCAAACCCAAAACATTTTGTTGGAGAATGAAGCTCTTTATTCCTCAGGGCAGGAAGTGGGCAGAGCGAAGAGACTCCGAGTTGTGAACAAACCAAGAATACCCTTCCGTTAAGAGCCCCACAAATCTGCAGGTTGGGGCATTCGCGTCCAATGGGGAGATTGTTTTTTAATTTTAATTTTTATTTTTTGGGTGAAAAGTGGCCTCCAGCAAACAATTCAGACTCCCAAGCTTCTATCTGTTGTGGGCCTTTCCATAACCGGACGACACCCCGGTCCATTTCTGCACGCATTAACACAGCCCTGACACATCAGCAGGTAGCTAAGAGGCGCTGAAAACAAGTGTCACAACACAACTTGTGCCAAGAGACACAAAACCCTCAACCGTAGCCAAGGCACTCACAAAAAAAAAAACCTGCAGGCGTAATTTTACTGTTCTTCCCTAAAAGTATCCCATGGACTGCTAATTTTATGGGTTTTTTTTTTTAGCTTTTGCTCTCTAAATAAATGAATATTGTATTGGGAAACTAGTCTTTTTGTCTGGATAAAGAAGGAACTTCTCCTTGTTCCCTTTTTAATAGTTGGGCTCAAATTGCAAAAAGGAAAGAAAAAAAGAAAAGGTTTCCTAAGATTTCAGAGTTAAAGAGAAAATGATGGACCCACGAAAGATTAAGAAGCGATGCACCATTTATGAAATACTAAGCACAATGTATGAAATACTAAACGGGGGGGGGGGGGAGTTAATGCCAGTTTCTCCTTCAACGGAGCCTGAATAAGAATCACTTTTTCTGAAAGGTTTTTTTAATATTTTTGGGAGGGTGGGCTTGGCGTTTGCTAAGATTAAAGGAAGACGCTGTTATTTTGGGGTTAAGATCCTGTCCATTATGAGCAATCAAAAATTTGGCTGTCCTCCAACAGCCTGTTTCAGCTACTTCAGAAAGCTGTTATAAGCCCTTAGCGTGGGGGGAAAAAGTCACTTCTGAATGCTTAGCCCTAGTTTGGACCTAGGAAGAATAAGAGGACTCATTTAAACACTGTTTGCGTTCACATTATAAGCTGGCAGACCACTACAGACCGGCATGGACAAGGGTGGCACAAACAGACCCCACATTCTATGAACTTTGGGTTGACCTGACCATTATAACCCAACCAGTTTGCCAGTTAGGGCTCTTTATATCAGAAGTGGAGAGAAGCAATCTAAACCCACCCACCCACCCCTCTGAACAAAAAAATATATAATCAAACTACCGTGCCCTTCACCAAAAATCCATTGGTCACCATATTTGGGTGAGCTTCTAACATTTGCCAGCCTGATTCTCCAAAACTTGCTCAATTTTAGGTACCGTCACATTTAGAACTATCCTACAGAAACATGAAGGCAACTCCCCCCCACCCCATCTAAATTGGAAATATAAAACTTTCTCCTTCAAGCTGTGGGGGGGGGGGAAATAATAAGGTCTGCCTATTTGGTCCAGCAAGTTAAAAAAAAAAGAACGAAAGAAAACCATATTTCCATCCAAAGTGGTTAAAGGAGAGCGAGAAAGAGAGAGAGAGAGGCACAGTAGAAAACTGTTTTAATTTGACAAGATCGAGACCTTAAGTGACATATAATTGATTTTACAGTCTGCACCGCTTCAGAAAATTGTTCTCCTTGGCTGCACAGTCTTATGACTTCCTAGAACTGACTTTTGGATGGCTGATTTAAATATTTCTTATTTTCAACAAGGTGCCAAAATGTAGGACTTGTCCGTGACTGAGTGTGTGTGTGTGTGTGTGTGTATCTGTTTGTGTGTGTTTGTGTGCCCATACCCCCAAATGTTGAATTATTTGGGGGTCTTGAAGCATGGGGAAGAGATGAGAGACAGAGTAAGCCTGAAACTAGCAAAGGGATGTGAAATTTAAGCAAACCTAGCATTCTTGGCCTCCAGGGAGTTTGGTAGGGGAAAAGACCTGACCTGACCCAATTTTTTGCTAAAAAAAATAAATCCAGGAATAAACATTCACCGTAATGCCGCCACCCCCCCCCAATGATGACTAAGCAAATATCAATTTGCAAAAAAGAGACCAAAGGTGTTTCCAGCCCTTAGTAGTAGAAAGAAAACTATTTGCAATCATTACAAATTTTAGGAAGATGGGATTGCCTGATCTGAACTCCCAGACAAACCCAGATATGACACAGGGAACGCAGCAGCTGAGCTAGAAAGAGACCAAAATAGCACCTGTCTGCCAAACAAAAATTACGCCCCCCAAAAAATTGGTCATCTTTTTTTTAAAAAAAAAAAACCAAACAGGTCACTTCCCAAGAGTTTGCAGGTATTAATCTTCCTCCCGCCAGACAGGATAAAACTCCACTTTCAAACTCCACTTCTGTCCTTCCGCACAGCTTGTACAGTGATACAAGCCACAATGTGGGATGCATTTTTTTTTCAAAAAATAAAAAAATAAAAATAAGGTTGATAGTTTGGAAGAAGCAATTTTTTCCCCCCTGAACTGAGCTGGAAATATTTCCTCCAGCGGTCTCTTTGCAGCAATTTTTCTAGTTAATGTCTTTTGCAAAGGGGCTTGGGGGAGCCAGATACAAGATTTTGCTACCTCCATTTCAGGCATCCGAAGTGGAAAAACTTCCCCTTCTTCCTTCCACTTTGTCCAACGTTTCCCCCCCCACCCCACCCCAAAATCTACAGGGAAAGTCCAAGGACCCCCTCCCTCAATTTCCCCAACCTCTTCTCTCCCCAGAGCCCCACCCCGTTCAAACGCAACTGAGGACAGACAAAAGCTTTTTTTCTCCTTTTTTTCCACCCCCAAGCTCGGCTCGGTCCCTTTTTTCTCCCCACTTACCTAGGATTGGTTTTGTTCCAGTACACCGCGTAGCGATCCGAGATAACTTTGCTCGCGTCCTCAGTCCAGACACAAACCCCAATGAGGGCGACCACAAGCGCCGCTACCTCTGAAAGTTGCATTTTACTTGATTGGCGCTCGGTTTAACCTCCTCCTTTTCTTCCCCCTTTTTTTTTTGGCCGGGAGATTTTTTTTTCTCGCCTATTTTTTCTTTTTTTTTTTTTCTTTCTTTTTTTTGCAGCGCTTTGATGCTTTAAGAAGAAGGACCCCGGTTCATTTCTCCTTTTATTTTGGCATGTTTCTCAAAATGTCTGGGGGTGGGTGGGAGAGGTCATCATCTCCCCTTTAATCGCCTCCGTCTGGCTTTCCCTCTTGCCCCCCTCCCGCCCCCCTTTTGCGGGATGCCAACTTCTTTTTTCTGTTTCTTTTTTTTGAGGGGAGGGGGGGGGAAACTGGGATTCCTTAATTTATTGCACGAAGATGCAGCAGGTTCTGGGTACCTTTGCAGTTCTTAAGATCTTCTTAGGAACGAAGCGACGCAGCATCCTACAGTCCATCCAGGTTGGGGAGCCTCTTGCAAAGCGATCTCGAGTCGGGATCGCAAGCTTTCCAATGGGGGAGGGGAGGGAAAGAAGTCTGTTTTCTAGGAACAGATGGCTGAGGGTCGTTTTGCTCTTTTCCTTTTCCTTTCCTTTTTTTCTCTCTGTCTCTCCTAAAAAAAGGAGCGCTCTGCAAACTTCTCCTCCCCCTCCTTCCTCTCTCAAACTCTTGGCAGGCGTGCGCCCATCCTCGCTTAGAAGGACCTCCGTCCACCGTGGGGTTCAAAACGTTCAAAGCGGGTGGCTTCCAAAGAGGAGAGGAGCAAAATCCAGAGGAAATAAATCACAGGGTTCGGGAAGAGGAATTCCCTCCACACACACACACACACACACCCCTTCCCCTCTAACCGTCTCCCGGATCTCACCAAGAAGGCAAGCAAAGCTGTCAAGTCAGCAAGCAAAGTCTCAAGAGGAATCAGTTCTGGGTTCTGCCATGTCTAACCCTGGCAACAGCCACAAAAAAGAAGGAATTAAAACAATTCCTGGTTTTGATTTTTTTGGGGGTGGGGGGTTGGGGGGTTTTTCAAGAGCCCAGCGCTTTCTTTCCCAGATGGCAAGCAGTTGCTCAGAAACGGAATTAAATTAGGAATTCTTTTTCCTCTTCCACCTCCTCCTCGCTAAAATCAGATAAATGTACTTTTCTTTTAAAAAGAAAAGAAGGTTCCAAACATACATACAGTACGGTGTAAGTCCGTTTTCCAGTTTTAAAGAGCTTTTTTTTCTCTTTTTTTCTGTCTTGGTATCTTCTCCTCTCTCTCTCTTTTTTTTAAACAGAATGTGTCCCGCCGAGGTTTTGTCCTTTAAAAAAAACACAGAGAAACAGATAAATAAAACGGATCCTTTGAACCCCTTTCTGGAGTATTTCTATTTCGTTTTTTTCCCCTTTCTTCGCTCCCCAGAAAACTCCCAAGAACGCCCCCTCCTCACTCGTTTCACACAACAGGTTTCTCACTTGCGAGTAAAGACCCCTCCCTCTCCCCCCCCAAAAAAACTACTTTTCCTGCTTTTTATTCCCACTTCTACTTTTCTTTTCTTTTTTCCCCCTAACAATGCGAGAAGCTCCCCTTATATAAACCGAGAAGAAAGAAGACCGAGGCGCAGCGGCACAAGAAGCATTGCAAGGGGGGGGGGGGGGAGACAGAAAAGGAGGCAGGAGGAGGAGGAGGAAAGCAAAGGGGGGGTGTGCTCTTGCGCGCGCGTGTGTATGTGTGTGTGTGTGTGTGTGTGTGTGTGAATATACGAAAAAAAAAAAACAAGGTGAGTGCACACACGGGTGACGATTCCCCCAGACTTCCTTCCCTCCTTCCTTTCTCCCATCCATCCATCCATCCTCCCTCCCTCCCAATTTAAAATCCCAATTTAAAGGATTTCTTTTTATTAGGCTCAAGACTGCAATGCCCATCCTGGTTGGAAACGCACGCGATTCTGGATAAAACATGCTCCCACCTTTTTTTTTTCCTCCTCTCTTTCTCTCTCTCTCTTTTTTTCCCCGTTCCGGAATCAAATGGCAAAAAAAGGAAAGAAAGAAAAGAGAGAGAGAGACAGACAGACAGACAGACAGGCAGCAAGAAGAAAGAAAGAAAAGGTAGCTAGATCAAGGTTCTTTTTTCTCTCTCTCTTTTTGGTCCGTTTTAAAGCCTCGCCACTTTATTAAGAGGTCTCCCCTCCGGCTCGCCCGTTCCTGCCGGGGCTTCGCAACGCCGCCGGCTTCCTGGCCACTCTCGCAAAGAGAGGCATCGTCGCCACTTGGCCGGGGAGCCTAAAGTAAGCGCGGCCCTTTCGCCCAACGCCCCCGCCCCAGCCTTCCATCGGGGCGGAGCCCACCCGGGCTCAAGGTTGGTTGGCCGGCGAGGGGAGAGAGCCCCACCTTCCGCCATGTGCGGCTCCTGCCGCCGCCGCCGCCGCCGCTCCGGCCCCTTTGAGTCAATTTCACGTCTCTCGGGGAGGGTCCGGGCGAAGGCTGGGAGGAGGGGGGGAGGGGGAGGGGGGAGGAGGGGGGTAGCATTAAAACACACACCGCTTTTATTTTATTTTGTTTTGTTTTTGGGGAAGGGGGCACTTTGGTGAAGACCGCCGCCGCCGCTCCTGCTGCTGCTGCTGCTGCAAAAAAGGTAACTTATTTATTTATTTATTTATTTATTTATTTATTTATTTATTTATTTATTTATTTATTTATTTATTTATTTATTTAAATGGATTTATATGCCGCCCAACTCCCAGGGGACTCTGGGTGGCTCACAACTCTCTCCAGCTTTCTCTTTACTTCATTTATTTCGTTTATTTGTATCCTGCCTTTATATTTATTTACTTACTTACTTACTTACTTACTTATTTACTTATTTTATTTACTTATTTGCTTATTTATTTATTTATTTACTTATTTACTTATTTATTTATAAAATAGGAGGCTGGATTTATTCGCCACCTTGAATTTTATACACACACAAACACACAAATAATTCAAGGTGGCAAACAAATTCAGCTTCCTGTTTTGCCCACAAAAAAACGACCCTGTGAGATGGGAGAGGGAGGGAGGAGAGAGACAGACTGGCACAAAGTCACTCAGCCGGTTTTCATGGCTAAGGTGGGACTGGAACGCTTTGGAATAGAATAGAGTTGGAAGGGACCTTGGAGGTCTTCTAGTCCAACCCACTAGGACAGTGATGGCGAACCTATGGCACGGGTGCCACAGGTGGCACGCGGAGCCATATCTGCCGGCACGCGAGCCATTGCCTTAGCTCAGCTGCAGCACGCATATGTGTGCCCACCAGCTGATTTTTGGCTAGCGCGGAGGCTCTGGGAGGGCGATTTTGGCCTCCGGAGGGCCTCCAGGGTGGCCGGGGGAGCGTTTTTGCCCTCCCCAAGCTCCAAGAAAGCCTCTGGAGCCTGGGGAGGGCAAAAAATGGGCCTACTGGGCCCACTGGAAATCAGGAAATTGGTGAGTGGGGGGGGGTCATGCACACATGTGCAGGGGGGTGGGGTGAGTGGGGGGCTTTGAATTATGGGTGTGGGCACACGCGCGTGCAATAGCGCACACGCGCATTATTTCGGCACCCGAGGAAAAAAAGGTTCTCCATCACTGCACTAGGATGATTCAACTAGGATGATTAAAGGTCTATCAGTCAGAATAGAGCTGGAAGGGACCTTGGAGGTCTTCTAGTCCAACCCCCTGCTCAGGCAGGAGACCATATACCATTTCAGACAAGTGGCTGTCCAATCTCTTCTTAAAAACCTCCACTGATGAAGCACCCACAACTTCTGGAGGCAAGCTGTTCCACTGGATTGTTTTCTCTGTCAGGAAGTTTCTCCTTAGTTCCAGGTTGCTTCTCCCCTTGGTTAGTTTCCATCCATTGCTTCTTGCCTTCTGGTGCTTTGGAGAATAGTTTGACTCCCTCTTCTTTGTGGCAGCCCCTCAAATATTGGAACACTGCTATCATGTCCCCCCTGGTCCTTCTTTTCTCTAGACTAGCCCATACGGGCGGTCACATGATGCAGGGATGCTGCATCCATACTAAATACACGCCAGTTGCCAAGCGCCCAAATTTTGATCACATGACCAAGGGGATGGTCCCACAATTGTAAGTGTGAGGACCAGATATAAGTTAACTTTTCAATGCCGTTCTAACTTTGAAGAGTCACTAAACAAATGGTTGTAAATTGAGTTTACCTGTACTCCTTCCTACTACTACTTTGTTTTTTCCAAAGCAATAGTCCTGTGAGATGAATTGGGCTACAAGAGAGTGACTGGCCCAAAGTCACCTAGCCAGCTTTCATGCCTTAGGCGGGACTAGAACTCACGATCTCCTGGTGATTGGCCCAAAGTCACCTAGCCAGCTTTCATGCCTTAGGCGGGACTAGAACTCACGATCTCCTGGTGATTGGCCCAAAGTCACCCAGCCAGCTTTCATGCCTTAGGCGGGACTAGAACTCAAAGTCTCCTGGTGATTGGCCCAAAGTCACCCAGCCAGTTTTCATGCCTAAGGCGGGACTAGAACTCACAGTCTCCTGGTGATTGGCCCAAAGTCACCCAGCCAGCTTTCATGCCTTAGGCGGGACTAGAACTCACAGTCTCCTGGTGATTGGCCCAAAGTCACCCAGCTGGCGTTCATGCCTAAGGTTCAGTGTATTACATATGTCCCAAAAGCAATTTATTCATTAATAATGGCAAAGCCTGTTGCCGAACATAGTGATAATGTTTCATGAGCTATAACCATATTTTATTAAAATAAGTCTAATCCTTTTCAAAACATTATTATTGTACAAATCTCTGTCCTATTATTACCATCAGTTCTATCTTTTTCTAATTAAAAACTGACAAAATAGTTTATAAAAATTAGTGTCATCAGCTGGAGGCAAAAGAAGCTACATAAGTCACTTCCTGCCACAGGAAGTGCTGGGGAAAGTGGCTTTAGTTCCTTCTTCCTAACTAAAATCAGAGTGAAATGATGTTTACAGGTGGTCCTCAAATTACAACCATTCGTTTAGTGACTTTAATGTTATAACTCTTATTAAAAAAGTGACTTATGGCCATTTTTCACACTTACGACCGTTTCGTGTGATCAAAATTCAAATGCTTGACAACTGACTCATATTTACGACGGTGGCATGGTCCCAGGATCATGCAATCCCCTTTTGCAACCACCTGACAAGCAAAATCAATGGGGGAGCCAGATTCACTTAACAACCGTGTTACTAACTTAGCAACTGCAGTGATTCACTTAACTGTGTAAGAAGGGTCTTAAAATGAGGCAAAAGTCAGTTAAGAACTGTCTTGCTTAGCAACAGAAATGTTGGGCTCAATTGTCATAAGTTGAGGACTATCCATACAACATTCCTGCAAGACAGATCGAGCTAGAATCATTTTCTGATATATCAAAACTGGCTGAATTTAACATATGGGAATGGTGAAAACCTGGAATGGATCTTCTCTTAAACCAGTGCTTCTCAATTATTTTCTGTTACGCCCCCTTAGGAAGAAGTAAACATTTCGCGCGCCCCCCAACTCTCCGCCGGGACGATTGTTTACAATATTCGGCACGTTTTCGCTGTAAAAACTCAAGCGGCTTATCAGCGTGATTGGGGTGTAATGTGTTTAAGTGACGCCTTAATTTATTTGGCTTCATGCTGTCGGCTGCCAACATTTTTAGACACAGTAAACATACCGGTCTTTCCTCGTCTCCCACCGTAGTCACAGTGAAGCCAAGTGCTACATACACTTCATCGTATTTCCTCGTCTTAGCTTTCGGGAGACTTACCTTTGTCTCATCTCCATCTCTCTCCTCCTTTCTTTTCATCCTTGTTAAATATTTTTCCATGGTGTCTCTTAAGGGTTTGTTATCTGCACTTCATATCTCCTGCTCTGTGCTACTGTTTGGTGCAAAAAAACCCTACTCCCTGCGGCAAAAAAAGCACTTTCCCCAGGGTCATGCGCCCCCCCTGGCATCACTCCGCGCCCCCCCCCCCAGGGGGGCCCGCCCCACTATTTGAGAAGCACTGTCTTAAACCTTAATGGGGTATATTGAGGCCATTTGGAGTGTCCCACAGTCATGTGACTCTGATTTGTGCCTTTTTTTTTTGCCCGAAATTGGCATTTACTTCTGGTCTCCAATAAAAAACACCCATTGGGTACAATGGGTTCACTTAACAACTGCCCCATTTGCTTAATGGCCGCATCATTCATTTAATGAACGTCATGTTTGCTTAATAACTGCTGGAAAACCATTTGGAAAATCAGGCATGGTCACTTGCTTAACGAATGGCACGACGTAAAAATGTAATTCCAGGCTACATTCCAGTCATAAGTCAAGGACCACCTGTACTTTCCCAAGAAAAGCCGAGAAGGTTGCTAGTTGCATGGATTTATTGCAGAGAATTAGAAAACCGCCTATGAAGAAGTTCTCCGTCCAACACAACTCAGCAGACCTATCAGACCTGAGTCCCAAAGTTTCAATCTTAGGGTGATTATTATGCTTGGAAGAGTTAACGGTGAATGGAAACCAGGCCTTTAGCCGATTAAAAGAGTTGGAAGGGACCTTGTAGGTCATCTAGTCCAACCCCTCCGCCCAAGCAGCAGACCCTACACCTATTCTGACAAATGGCCGAGGTGGCGCAGTGGTTAGAGTGGGGTACTGCAGGCCACTTTAGCTGACTGTGATCTGCAGGTCAGCGGTTCAAATCTCACCGGCTCAAGGTTGACTCAGCCTTCCATCCTTCCGAGGTAGGTAAAATGAGGACCCAGATTGTTGGGGACAATATAAATATGCATTGCTTACTGGTGTAAACCGCTTAGAGAGTGCTTGCACTGTGAGGCAGTATATAAATGTCACAAACAAATAAATAAATAAATAATAAATAAATAAATAAATAAATAAATAAATAAATAAATAAATAAATAAATAAATAAATAAATAAATAAATAAATAAATAAATAAATAAATAAATAAACAAACAAACAAACTTCCGAAGGCAACTTCTGTTCCATGGGTTGATTGTTCTCACTGTCAGAAATTTTCTCCTTATTTCTAGGTTGAATCTCTCCTTGATCAGTTTCCATCCATTATTCCTTGTCTGGCCTTCAGGTGCTTTGGAGAGTAGCTTGACTCCCTCTTCTTTGGGGCAGCCCCTGAGATATTGGAAGACTGCTATCATGTCTCCCCTAGTCCTTCTTTTCATTAAAGTAGAAATACCCAGTTCCTGCAACCGTTCTTCATATGTTTTAGCCTCCAGTCCCCTAATCATCTTTGTTGCTCTTCTCTGCACTCTTTCTAGAGTCTCAACATCTTTTTTATAGTGCGGTGACCATCAAAGCTGACACCAGCCAGAGCACAAAACAACTCATAGTAGTAGTACAAGATTGGAAGACGTGGAGAAGAGCTGGCCCATAGAATCGACATAACTGGATGGATATCATCTTTATCATCATATCATCATCATCATCATCATCATCATCATCACCAACATCATCTTTTCAAGTCAACAGCCAGATGACTGTTCCTTTCCTGGCCTTGAAGATTTCTGCTGACTCGGTCTTGTTTCCAAAAATGGTTTGCAACTTCTCACCCCTCTCCTTACACCCAGGCAGGCTGAAACACCTTCACGCAACCAACTCTTACTTAGCAAATCATAGGGGATTTTGCAGCAAAGGGAGGAGAGGATATTTTTAACTGCTTTTACGTAACAAGCTTTTTTTTTTAATTTTTAACCCATCTTTTTTATCTATATATGTACGACTCAAGATGGCGAATATACTGCACTTCATGCTCCGTCCTCCTCCTATTTTCCCCACAACCGCAATGCTGTGAGTTGAGCTTAAAGAGGGACTGTCCCAAAGACTCCCAGCTGGTTTTCATGCCTAAAGTGGGACTAGAACTCACTTTTTCCTGGTGATTGGCCCAAAGTCAGCTAGTCGACTTTCATGCTTAAGGCGGGACTAGAACTGTCAGTCACCTGGTGATTGGCCCAAAGTCACCCAGCTGAATTTCATGCCTAAGGCGGGACTGGAACTCACAGTCTACTGGTGATTGGCCCAAAGTCACCCAGTCAGCTTTCATGCCTAAGGCGGGACTAGAACTCACAGTCTCCTGGTGATTGGCCCAAAGTCACCCATTCGACTTTCATGCCTAAGGCGGGACTAGAACTCACAGTATCCTGGTGATTGGCCCAAAGTCACCCAGCTGAATTTCATGCCTAAAGCGGGACTAGAACTCACACTATCCTGGTGATTGGCCCAAAGACATCCAGTCGACTTTCATGCCTAAGGCGGGACTATTATTATTTATTTATTTATTTTGTTATTCTTATATGCCGCCCAACTCCCGAAGGACTCAGGGCGGCGTACAACAAAGAGAAATACAAGAATAAACAAAATTTCATAAAATTAAAAACAATACAAAATTTAAAAAACAGTATAAAAGCACAACATCCATTCAACAACATACATACTTGGGGGGTAAGCTCGAGTGGGTTAAGCTGTCCCCCCCACCTGCAGGAAGAGCCATGTCTTAACCGCCTTTCGGAAGGCCAGCAGAGTGGGGATAATTCGGGTCTCTGGGGGGAGCTGGTTCCAGAGCACGGGGCCAGCCACAGAGAAGGCCCTCCCCCTGGGGCCCGCCAGCCGGCATTGCTTGGCCGACGGGACCCGGAGGAGGCCAACTCTGTGGGCCCTAACCTGTCGGAGGGAAGTATGAGGCAGAATGCGGTCCCGGAGATATCCTGGTCCTAAGCCATGTAGGGCTTTAAAGATGGTGATCAACACCTTGAATTGGACCCGGAGACCGATGGGCAACCAATGCAGCTGGCGGAGTATCGGTGTCACGTGGGTGTACCTTGGCACACCCACCACAGCACGCGCAGCCGCATTTTGCACCAACTGAAGTCTCCGGATACTCTTCAAGGGTAGCCCCATGTAGAGCGCGTTGCAGTAGTCCAAACGCGAGGTGACAAGGGCATGAGTGACCGTGAGTAAAGCCTCCTTCTCCAGATATGGCCGCAGCTGGTGCACCAGGCGGACCTGTGCAAAGGCCCCCCTAGCCACAGCAGAAAGATGATGGTCTAATTTTAGCTGTGGATCTAGGAGGACCCCCAAGTTGCGGACCTGGTCTGAGGGAGTCAATTTCGCACCCTCGAAGACCAAGGAGGGACAGTTATCATGGTCCTTAGGAGGCATTATCCACAGCCACTCGGTCTTGTCGGGATTAAGTCTGAGTCTGTTCCTCCCCATCCAGATCTTAACGTCGTCCAGGCATCGGCACATTACATCAACTGCCTCCCTGAAGTCAGACGGGGTGGTGATGTACAGCTGGGTGTCGTCAGCGTACTGATGGAAACACACCCCATGTCTGCGAATGATCTCACCCAACGGTTTCATGTAGATATTAAACAGGATGGGCGAGAGAACCGACCCCTGGGGCACCCCACATGATAGGGGCCTAGGGGACGATCTCTGCCCTCCTGCCAACACCGACTGCATCCGATCGGCGAGATAAGAGGAGAACCACCGCAAAACGGTGCCTCCCACTCCCAACTCGCCGAGCCGATGCAGAAGGATACCATGGTCGATGGTATCGAAAGCCGCTGAGAGGTCAAGTAGCACCAGGATGGAGGAGTTCCCCCCATCCCGGGCCCGCCAGAGATCATCCATCAGAGCGACCAAGGCAGTTTCTGTACTGTAGCCGCGCCTGAAACCCGACTGATAAGGATCTAGATGATCTGTTTCATCCAGGAGCTGCAGAAGCTGGGTCACCACCACCTTCTCCACAACTTTCCCTAAAAAAGGTAAGTTGGAGACTGGACGGTAGTTCTTCAAATCGGCTGGATCCAGGGAAGGCTTCTTCAGGAGGGGTCGCACCAACGCAGCTTTTAATGACTGCGGTACGGATCCCTCCCGCAAAGAAGCGGTGATCACCGCCTGGATCCAGCCGCATGCCACCTCCCTGCTGGCCGAGACCAGCCAGGAGGGGCACGGGTCCAATAAACAGGTGGAGGTACCCATCGCTCCCATAGCCCTGTCCACATCCTCGGGAGAAACAGGCCCAAACTCTTCCCATAATGGTGGACTAAGACTCGCCCCTGTCAACTCTATGGACTCTGCCCTGCCGGAGTCCAAATTTGACCGAATCTGAGCGACTTTATCCGACAGAAACTCAGCGAATTCCTCAGCTCTGCCTTGCAAGTGTTCCTCGCTCCCCCCTTTAGCAAGGAGGGAGCGAGTCACCCTAAACAAGGCGGCTGGACGAGAATCTGCGGACGCAATAAGAGCGGAAAGATAAGATCGTCTTGCCGCCCTTATCGCCACTAAATAAGATCTGATGTAAATTCTTAATAGTGTTCGGTCAGACTCGGTCTTTTTGGCCCTCCAGCGGTGCTCCAGACGTCTCTTCTGGCGTTTCATCTCCCGGAGCTCCTCGGTAAACCAGGGAGCTTTCCGGGATCCACTGCCACGGAGAGGTCGCTTAGGCGCAATTCGGTCTAGAGCCCCTGATGCTGCGATGTTCCAGGCAGCCACCAGGGCGTCAGCCGAATTGTGTACCAGGGTTTCAGGTATTTCCCCAAGTTCCCTCTGGAATCCTTCCGGCTCCATTAGGCGCCTGGGGCGGAACCACCTAGTCGGTCCCGCCTCCCTGCGGGGGAGGAATGGGGTTGTGAAATCCAGCCTCAGTAGGAAATGATCTGACCATGACAGTGGGGTGATGACTATATCCCTTATCTTCAGATCATCTCTCCACTGCCCCGAGAGAAACACTAGGTCAAGCGTGTGACCACCCTCATGAGTCGGACCCTGGATTACTTGGGTCAGGTCCATGGTTGTCATGGAATCCATGAACTCCTGAGCTGCCCCAGAGGTTTCGCCGGCAGATGGCAGGTTGAAGTCCCCCAGCACCATAAGCCTAGGGAACTCAACCGCCAAGCCGGCTACTGCCTCAAGCAGCTCAGGCAGGGCCTTACTTACGCAGCTGGGAGGCAGGTACGTTAAGAAAAGGCCCACCTGAACCCCTAAGTCCAACTTCAGAAGGAGCGGACTAGAGAGACTATTATTATTGGCCTAAAGTCACCCAGCTGACTTTCATGTCTAAGGTGAAACTGGAACTCCCAGTTTTTTAAGACAACACCTTAGCCACTATGCCAAACTGGCTCTGCTTCTAATAAACCAGGAGAGAGGAAAATCCTGGCTTCTTAGATCGTGGACTAACATTCCCGTCATCATTTGATAAAGGCCCATAGTATATTGAGCTGCTGGAGATTGGAATTTAAAATTATCTGGAAAGCCACTGAGATCTGTTTGTCCACACACACACACACATATACATCCACAAAGACACACTACAGATAGTGCTCAACTTAGGTCCACAATTAGAACTGAAATTTCTGTTAAAAGTTGGGGGGGGCATAAAGTGGATCATTACATAACCAGACCTGATCTTTTGACCATTTTCACCATGGATGTTAATTGAATTACATGGTCATTAAGTGAATCATGTAGTTGTTAAGCAAATCTGCTTCCTGAATAGACTTTGCTTATCAGAAGCCAGATGAGAAGGTCGCAAGTTGTGATCGTGTGACCGCAAGATGCTGCAGCCGTCATAAATACGAGCCACTTGCCAAGCACCTGAATTGCGATCAGATGACCGTGCAACCGTCGTAACTTCAAGAACAGGTTGTAAGTTCTATCCACCTTACAATTGCATTTTGGGCACTTGGCAACTGGTTGTTTTCAGCATCCTGGGGTCACATGATCATGATTTACGTGGTTTTTCTTCCAAGAACTGGTGTTTACTTCTTGTTTCAGGCAAAAAACACCCAACTGGCTAAAATGGGTTCGCTTAATGACTGCCACAGAAAAGGTCATGGAATCGGTCATGGTCACACGATGGCCCCTTTTAACAATCAGCATGATTTATGATCGTAATTCTGGGTCTAATTATAGTTGTAAGTTGAGGATTACCTATAGCTGGAACATCTGCACAGTGTATTTCCAAAGCACCAGAAGGCAAGACAAGAAGCAACAGATGGAAGCTAATCAAGGAGAGAAGCAACCTAGAACGAAGGAGGAATTTCCTAACATTGCTAACAATTGATCAGTGGAACAACTTGCCTCCAGAAGTTGTGGGTGCTTTTAAGCACTGGAGGCTTTTAAGAAGAGATTGACAACCACTGGAATGGTAGAGGATCTCCTGCTTGAGCAGGGGGTTGGACTAGAAGACCTCCAAGGTCCCTTTTAGCTCTTGTTGTTCTGTTGTTCTACTTTTTGTACCCGTGTTTCCCCGGAAATAAGACCCTGTCTTATATTTTTTTGAACCCTGAAATAAGCGCTTGGCCTTATTTCCATGCACTCAAAAGCCCAATTGGGCTTCTTATCAGGGGATGTCTTATTTTGGGGAAAACAAGATATGGGCTAGCATCCCAGGTCCAGATGGGAGATTCCACAGAAAGTTGTGAAGAATAAGAAAGTTAAGATCCTGTGGGACTTCCAGAGCCAGCCAGGCAGGCAGGCAGATAGATATTAGCCAATCAACCAGGCTGTCAGGGTTCCAAGTAACGGACCCAACACAAAACAAAACCTCCGAGGCCTGAGTGTTCTTCAAAATATAGACTTGTTAGGTATGTCATATTGGCACATCTGGTGAAAACCCGACTCAAGTCCCGCGGTTTTCTCCCCCCAAATTAAAAGTTAATGTTCCCTCCCCTCTCCACATATCTATCACATGGTCCAATCAGGTCACAGTTCAACCTTCAGTTGGTTCCATTCCACGCCTTCCCAACACCTGTCCTTGGTTCCCAGAAGAAATAATTTTATTTTGGCTACAAGTCCGCAGCTATCTCTATTCCCCCTCCCGTTCCCACAGTTCCAACCAGCCCTGCTGTGGCAGTCCTGAAGATGCTCAAAAATGGCCTCAGGGTTGACACAGACATTGTGGTGGTAGACAAGGACCTGAGGTGGTGATAGACGTAGCCATGCCGAGTGACAGCAACTTCAGGAAGAAGGAGTAGGACGAGATGGGGAAGTACCAGGGCCTGAAGGAGGAACTAGAGAGGATGAGGAAAGTCAAGGCCAAAATGGACCCAGTGCTGGGAATTACGCTTGGGGCTGTGACCTCTAAGTTAGGAGAGGGGCTTGAACAGATTCCAGGAATGACTTAGAGCAAGGGTCCTCAAACTTGGCAACTTTAAGACTTGTGGATTTCCAACTCCCAGAATTCTCCAGCCAGCATAGCTGGCTGGAGAATTCTGGGAGTTGAAGTCCACAAGTCTTGAAGTTGCCAAGTTTGAAGACCTCTAAGTTAGAGAGCTCTCTGTCCGGAAGAGTGCAAGGCCAGGAACAGTTAAGATCCTGCACTGAATCCTTAAACTCCCAGGCCTTTGACAGAAGACCTGAGATTAAGGAAGACACAAACCAACAACAGAGATAAGAAAGGATTTTTTAAATATATATATATCCAGAGTTGTAGGGCAGTATACAAACTTACTTTTAAAAAAATCATGTTTCACAAGTAACGCTATTAAAAAGGAATAAAACAGTTCAATAATAAACAAGAACAACAGAGTGAAAAAAACAGCAAAAAAAAAAGACAGGAGCAAAATCTTCAAATCCACATCACTTAAAAGGGACTTCACTTACACTCACCAAAGGGGCATGATGTTTGCACCAGGGGTGAAATGCTACCGGTTCGGCCCGGTCCAGGTGTACCGGCAGTGGCGGCGGCTGGTGATTCGGAGAACTGGTAGCGGCAGCAGTGCGAGGCTCTGCCCACCTGCCTGGACGTCGCCATTTTCTTGTTTTTAACCCTCTGCGCATGCGCAAAGCGTTCTGCGCATGTGCAGAGGGTGAAAAAGCACATGAGCGGAGCGCGGGTGAAAAAGCGGGTGCATTTCCGAACCGGTAGGGAAGGTAAGTAGATTTCACCACTGGTTTGCACACACACATGCGCGCGCGCACACACACACACACACACACCAGAATAATGCAAGCCACAGTACAGGTTGACCACAATTGAGCCCAAAGTTTATGTTGTTAACAGAAATGTATTAACTGAGTTTTTCCCCATTTTATGGCTTTTCTTGCCTCATTTGTTAAGTGAATCACTGAAGTTATTAAATTAGTAATATGGTTGTTAAGTGAATCTGGCTTCCTCACTGACTTTGCTTGTCAGAAGGTCGCAAAAGGGGATCACATGACCCCGGGACACTGAGACCGTCATAAATATGAGTCAATTATCAAGCATCCAAATAAAAATCACATGACCATGGGGATGCTGCAATGGTCATAAGTGTGAAAAATGGCCGTCAGTCACTTTTTTCAATGATGATGTAACTTTGAATGGTCACTAAGCGAACTGGTCACTAAACTTTGAACTGTGACCGCTCAAAGTTACAATGGCACTGAAAAAAGTGACTTACGACCATTTTTCACACTTACGACCCTTGCAGCATCCCCACGGTCATGTGATCAAAATTCAGGCGCTTGGCACAACCGGCTCGTATTTATGACCCTGGGTCACGTGATCGGCTTTTGCAAATATCTGACCAGCAAAGTCAATGGGGAAGCCAGATTCACTTAACAACCGTGTTACTAACATCTGCAGTGATTCTCTTAAACCAGTGTTTCTCAACCTTGGCAGTTTGAAGATGTGTGGACTTCAACTCCCAGAATTCCCCAGCCAGCGTTGCTGGCTGTGGAATTCTGGGAGTTGAAGTCCACACATCTTCAAACTGCCAAGGTTGAGAAACACTGTCTTAAACAATGGTGGAAAGGTAGCTCGTAAAATGAGACAAAACTCGCTTAGCAACATAAATTTTGGGCTCAATTGTGGTCGTACGGTCGAGGACTCCCTGTATATGTCATAGGTATTCATTCAAAATGGCCCTCCGAATCAGGAGGCAGTTTGCCTCTTGTTTGCCCAGATGGAGAGGATTAAAAATGGGGAAGAAATGTTGTATTCAGTATTTCTGAGCTTCCTGGAGACGCACAATGCTGACCTGTCCTGGAAACAGGAGACAAGGCGAAAGATTTTTGTTCCGCTCGGGTGAGTTTCTTCTCAGGTTACCTTGCTAGGTAGGACGCTGCTGGCTTTTATCAACAGTGGTGGATTGCATTTAGTTTCTTGGAAACAATTTAGAAATCCTTGTCTCCAGATAGGTGGTGCGATTTATTTCCTCCCAACTGTGTGTTTCAGGGTTGCACCCACCCCACTCTTCAGACAGACCTCCAGAGACGGCCTTTCATTTTCTTTGGGTTTAGATTGGAGACAAGGTTTTGTCAGCCCTGTTTAGCTTTGCTCTTAGACAGAAACCTGGGTGGACCGGAGGAAGAAAAATGTATTTGGAACAATATTTACTCCTTTAAAGGTAAAGGAGGCCCTGCGGGTTTTACTCCGCTAGTTGTTGCCAACTCTAGGGTGGTAGTGTTCATCTTCGTTTCAAGGCCGTTGAGCCACCGCTGTCCGAAGACATTTCCACGGTCATGTGGCCATCATGGAGCGGTGTTAACCATCCCACCGAATTGATAGCTGTTTATCTACTCACATTTGCATGCTTTCAAACTGCCAGGTTGGCAGGAGCTGAGGCTAGGACTGGAGCTCACCCCGTCCCATGGCGCTCGGGTCTCAAACCTGGGCTGCTGGCTTTTCAGTCGACAAGCACAGCGTCATAACCGCTGAGCCACTGTGCCCTCATTTACCCCTTTAAAGCTTCTAAATCAGGGATGCCCAACTGGATTTCTTCGAGGGCCGGATCAGCATTGTAGTTCTCTGCGGGCCAGCCCGTGGGAGGGGAAGACAGGACAGACGTCTCCTGCAGCACACACACCCCGCGCCCTGTTTTCGGCCTCGACAGCCTCCTGCAGCACCCTGCTGGCCAAAACGGGGCGCAGGGGGGCTCATGAGGCTCCCCGTGCCCCATTTTGGCTGCCAGAGGCACCGTGGGCTGGTCCTTTGCTCTTTCCAGGCCAGCCCTAAGGGCCAGATTTAAGCACCCCGCAGGCCAATCCGGCCCACGGGCCTTGTGTTTGACATCCCTGATCTAAATCCTGCTTTCCAGCCCCAAAACAGTGGTGGGTTGCTGCCGATATGGACCCGGCAGCAGAAATTTACTGCCGCTCGCTGAACCGGCAGCGATGACCGGCAGTCCATGCTCCCGAACCGGTCCTCCGATTGCCACGGCTTGCAAAAAAAAAACAACCTCTGTGCATGCGCAAAGTCTTCTGTGCATGCCGCAAGGGTCATTTCCATGAAGTGACGTAGAAACTGTCGCAATGCGAACCGGTAGGGAAGGTAAGAGGAACCCACCCCTGCCCCAAAGGGTCCACAGACAGTCCCTGACTTACGTTACAACACCATGCATTTGCTGTACAAAGTCACTGAAAAAAGTGACTTAAACCACATACAATTTCAACCATTGCAGCATCTTCTACAGTCGTGGGATACAAATTCAGACACTTGGCAACCCGCATAGTTGTATTTACAACGGGTGCAGCATCCTGGGGTCATGTGATCACTATTTGCAACCTTCCGAGCCAGGTTTTCACAAGCAAAGCAAAGTCAATGGGGGGAGCCAGATTTGCTTAACAACCACGTGATTCACTTAATGGCTGCTGTGATTTGCTTAACCACTGTAGCAAAAGAAGTCATAAAATTGGGGGCGACTGGCTTAACCACCAATTTGTTTAACCACGGAAATTATAGTCCCCAATTGTGTTTGTAAGTCAATGGCTATTTGTGTTATAGTGTTTCTCAATCTTAGCAACCTTAAGAGATATAGACTTCAATTCCCAGAATTCCCTAGACCAGTGATGGCAGACCTTTTTTGGTTCGCGTGCCAAAAGGGTGTGTGTGTGCGCACTGGTGTGTGTGTGCGCACTAGTGTGTGCGCATGTGCCCACGCCCATTCACTCCCCCCACGCATGCGCACCCTCCGTGCTGCCCCCCGCGCATGCGCACAAGCCTCACTGAAGCCTGGGACAGTGAAAAAACAGCCAAATGGGAAAACCGGAAGTTCTGAAAAATGGACTTCTGGCTTGCCCGGTGTGCTGTTTTTCACCCTCCGGAGGCTTCAGGGAAGCTTCCTGAAGCCCCGGAAATGCGAAAAATAGCACAACGGGCAAACCGGAAGTCCGTTTTTCAGAACTTCTGGTTTGCCCATTGGGCCGTTTTTCGCACTCCAGGGCTTCAGGAAGCTTCCCTGAAGCCTCCGGAGGGCGAAACAGCCTTCCCCAAGGCCGAAAATCAGCTGGCCAGCGCGCACATGCGCGCTGGAGCTGACATAGGGCAACACCTCGTGTGCCCTCCAATATGGCTCGGCGTGCCAGCTGTGGCACATGTGCCATAGGTTCACTATCACTGCCCTAGACAGCATGCTGACTGGAGAATTCTGGGAGTTAAAGCCCACACTTCTTAGAGTTGCCAAGATTTATTTATTTATTTATTTGGTCGTTTTTATATGCCGCCCAACTCCCGTAGGACTCAGGACGGCGATTGAGATTGAGAAACATTGGTCTTATAAAGCTGTTCAGAAAATCCTTGCCTTCAGATTTACAACCTAAAAGACATGATTTAAGAAGATAAGGTTTTAGGGGCGAAGAAGAAACCAATGCAGATTACTTTATAAGTTTATAGAGAGGGTCTTTTCAACAAGTTCGATCCTAGGTAGAGGCAGATGTAAAGGTCTCCTGCTTGGGCAGGGGGTTGGACTAGATGACCTGCAAGGTCCCTTCCAACTCTGTTAATCTGTTAATAGAAAAGGACAAAGAATTCCCCCATAATTAGTGTTCCTTGGAGGCAGGTTTCTGCCTATAGGTCTGGGCTCCCTGCCTAATGAAAAAGGGACAGAATAAATTAATTTTCAGGCAACTGTTAGAATTAAGTGTTCCTGGAATTGGGCTCTATTTGGCCGATCTATGGAGCTCATTTATGATGAGGCTATTGCTTTACAGAAATGCTAATACATAGAATCACAGAGTTGAAATTCACCCCAGAAGTCATCTATTCCAACCCCCTACTTGAGGCAGGTAGCATTACAAATAAATGTATAGAACTGTAGAAACGTCGTAGGACGGAAGAAATTCCATTCTCTCAGCCTAGTTCAGCTTGCAGGGTTGTTGTGAAGTATTTGGTATGTTTGCCTCATTGAGATAACCAGTTATCTCAATGATGTTTTTTACTTGGCTGTTCACCGCCCTGAGTCCCCTGGAGAAGGGCGGTATATAAATTTAATAAATAAATAAATAAATAAATAAATAAATAAATAAATAAATAAATAAATAAATAAATAAATAAATAAATAACCAACATATATCAAAGGTGGAATTAAAATATTAACAATAATAATAGTAAAGCAATTATTGGGTATGTCTAGTCTAGTGAAAAGAAGGACTAGGGCAGGGGTCCCCAAACTCAGCAACTTTAAGACTTAGCTGGCTGGAGAATTCTGGAAGTTGAAGTCCACAAGTCTTAAAGTTGCCAAGTTTGAAGACTTCTGGATTAGGGGGTAACATGATAGCAGCTTTCCAATATTTGAGGGGCTGCCACAAAGAAGGGGGTTACCTATTCTCCAAAGCACTGAAAGCAAGACAAGACGCAACGGATGGAAATTAATCAAGCAGAAAAGCAACCTAAAACTAAGGAAAATTTCCTGACAGTGAGAACAATTAACCAGTGGAACGACTTGTCACCAGAAGTTGTGGGTGCTCCAACATTGGAGGTTTTTAAGAAGAGGCTGGACAAACATTTGTCTGAAATGGTATAGGGTCTTCTGCTTGAGTGGGGGGCTGGACTAAAAGACCTCCAAGGTCCTTTCCAATTCTGTTATTCTGTTGTTGTTGTTGTTGTTGTTATTTGGCTATTATTATTATTATTATTATTATTATTATTATTATCATCATCATCATCATCATCATCATCATCATCATCATCATCATCATCATCATCATCATCACCATCCCAATATTGCCCCGGGAGGAGGGGTTCTTAGCACTAACCCATTTCTTCTTCCCTCCCAAACTTATTCTGTTCTAGAGATCTGCAAGACATTTTAGATTCAAAACTTAAAAATATTTTAAGCTTGAAACATTTTCCCACATGCACGGAACAGCACAAAGGGCCGCTTCGTGCTATAAACGGGACTTTGCAAATTTGACATGGGATATTTTGAACACAAAAGGGCTCAGATGTAAAGCATTTTGCACACCACCCTGCTAATGCATTGCATCTGGGCATTTTTAGTTGTAAAACTCAAGGCGTGCTGCTTTTTAATGCATAAGGGGCGGGGGGGGAGGGAGACCCCTCCTGGCACATACCTCCCTGCTGCCGAAGGAGCGTGGCAAACTTCTGTGCTGTTTGGGCTAATCGAATCCAGCGCCCAAGCAGCCCCTTTGCTCCATCCCAAAACCGGGACGACTCCCGCCGGCTTCCCCGTTTCCAGATGTGCTGGATGGCAGCTTCCGGATTGGATAGCTGAGCTCAGGGCTCAGGAGAAGATGGAGGGAGGTGACAAATGGCTGGCACTTCCAGATGAGGCGATGGGGTGTCGGATGTGACTGGTGCACCCAAGTGAAGAAAAGAGAGTTAAAAAAAACATATTCCAGCGAGGCAAATACTACTAGAGAGGGTGTGTGTGTGTGTGTGTGTGTGTGTGTGTGTGTGTGTGTGTGTGTGTGTGTGTGTGTACGCGTATGCTGGAGAGAGAGAATGAATTTAGGGCATGTGAGAAAATATATGGCGATAATTATGCAATAATAATATGCATTTATACAGCTCCTTTATTCCTCGGTTGTAGGATATTCAATAATTAATTGCCTTGACTGCATTCTCATGCTCCACCTTCTGCCACAGATCTTCAAGACAGGAGACAGTTTGTTCTCTGGCCAAGGGCAGAGCTGTGGAGAATCAAATATTGGGCATCTCTGACGCTATTCGAGACAGAACGGTGCTCGGTTGCTTTCTCTTAATCTACCAAACTTCAGACAGCTGCAGCCGGGAACCAGAGAGGGGAAAAAAGAAAAGAAATCAGGATATCTTTCCCTGACCTCCAAAAAAGCTTTCTCAGAATTCCCTATGAATTTTTTGCGACACAAACAAAGTCAATGGAGAGGGCTGATTCACTTAACAACCATCTTACTAACTTAGCAATTGCTATGGTTCACTTAACAACTGTGGAAAGAAAGGTGGTTAATTGGGGCAAGCTCACTTAAGAAATGTTTCGCTTAGCCGCGTAAATTTTGGGTGTAACTTGAGGACTATCTGTACTGTACAAGGAATCCTCGACTTATAACCACAATTAAGACCAGAACGTTGGTTGCTAACCAAGGCGGTGGTTAAGTGAGTCGCTCCTGATTTTATGAGCTTTCTTGCCGTGGTTGTTAAGTGAATCATGCAGTCATTAAGCAAATCCAGCATCCCACACTGAATTTGCTTATGGAAAGCTGGCTGGGAAGGTTGCAAATGGTGGTCACATGACCCTTGGATGCAGGCAGTTGCCAAATGGCTAATTTAAGACCCTGGGACTCTTTGTGACCCTGGAAATTTCGATCATGTGACCGTGGGGAATGCTTCAACGGTGTTAAGTGCAAGGACCAGTCATAAATCTTTTTTTTTTCAGACCTGTTGTAACTTTGGTCACTAAATGAATGTAAGTTGAGGGCTATCTACTCCTAGCATAATAGTAAGGAAGTGTTTCCCAACCATGGCAACTTTAGATTGGCTGGACTTCAACTCCCAGAATTCCCCAGCCAGCTGGCTGGGGAATTCTGGGAGTTGAAGTCCACCCATCCTAAAAGTTGCCATGGTTGGGAAACACTGCATCAGTATAAGTGAGGCTGGGTTTGATTATTATTTTGACCCAAAAAACAAAGGCTTCCTTTAAAACACAGGGCCTGTGGGCCACATCCCAGCCTAGCGGCATGGCCTTTAAAAACCTTCCAAATCTCTACTTACTGTTCTCAAAAGAGATGATTAGACCTGAAACATTGAGGTTCACACGTTTTAGTTTGAATCAACCGATTGAAGCGAGCTGGTTTCACGCAATTCGCCAAACCTGCGCTGAGTCAGTTCAGCCAGTCCTCAACCATAATGGAGCCTGCCCATCGCATATTGTGATGACCGTTAAGCAAGACAGCCTCACTTAATGACCCCCCACTCCTGTTCTCAGTAATGCAGTTGTTTAACGACCATGTGGGTCGTTAAATGAAGCACAGGATGCCTCAGGAATGGGGGAGGCTCAGGTCCACTTGCCCTGAGCCTCCCAAGGCTTTCCCCCAAGGTCCACTTCCCACCACTCAGGGCCCCCCCTCCCCACAGCCCTAGCACCCTCTTTCCCCCCCATCCACAACCATCATAAGTATAAGTCAGTTGCCAAGTAGCTGAATTTTGATCAGGTGACTATGGAGATGTTGTAAGTGTGAAAAACATGTCATAACTCACTTTTTCCAGTGCCGCCGTAACTTTGAACGGTCACTGAATGAACTGTAAGTCGAAGACTACCTGTACTGCGCAGATCACTTTAGGGAAGAAAAACGATTCATCCCCGGGCTACATGGTGTCCTCCCAGGAGCAGCCACCATTTTGGTGGCTTTTGTTTTTCAACCACAACAACCCTGTGAGGTGGACTGGGCTGAGAGAGAGTGCCATTTCTTCAGTTCTACAACATTTCTATGGTTTTTATACATTTATTTGTAATGCTGCCTGCCCCAAATAAGGAATTGGAATAGATCAGATCAAGCCCACAAGACTTGTGGACTTCAACTCCCAGAATTCCCCAGCCAGCATGGCTGGCTGGGGAATTCTGGGAGTTGAAGTCCATACCTCTTCAAGTTGATAAGATTAAGAAAAACTGCACTAGTATGTTCTTGGCTTGGTGCAGTGTGGTAATGTGAGTTTCCCTGCTCTGTAAGGATGAATGAATTTCTCAATTTCCTTGTTGTTCAGCCTTTGATTCCCTCTGTCCAGTCTCCATATCCCCTGGCAATTTTCTTATGCATGTTCATGTATCTTTTTTCTTATTGATATTTCCTTTTCTTACATCTTGCCGGCAATTCCAATAATTTAAAGGCTTTGATTTCATATTTATTTACAAGCTCCACTTCGAGCAGGCTAAAATCTCTTCCAAAATGCATTTGTATATAAAAAAGAAATCAACAAAAAAAACCTCCCTACAAATGTACAAGTTGGTCTCACTAACATAACGCTTTCAGAGTGCACTTTTCCATTTCGCTTTCGTAAATGTTTTGCTGATGTGTGCAACCTTGCCATTCAGAATCTGGAAAAATGTGTATCTCAATGGAGAATCTGGTCCCAGTTCGCCTATTGACTTGTGAAGTGCAGGCGTAGTAAGTTTGGATTAAACGTTTAGTAAGTGTACATTAAAATATGAACTGACTGCATCCCTGGACATCCTCATATATAACTTACCTGCTGAATTTTGATGAACCCAGCTTTTTGGGGTGACATGATAGCAGTCTTCCAATATCTGCCACAAAGAAGAGGGAGTCAAGCTATTCTCCAAAACACCCGAGGGCAGGACAAGAAGCAATGGATGGAAACTAACCAAGGAGAGAAGCAACCTAGAACTAAGGAGAAATTTCCTGACAATTAACAATTAACCAGTGGAACAACTTACTTTCAGAAGCTGGATGTTTTTAAGAAGAGATTGGAGAACCATTTGTCTGAAATGGTATAGGGCCGTGATGGCGAACCTATGGCATGCGGGCACGCGAGCCGTCGCCCCAGCTCAGCTCTACCACGCATGCGCGCACGCGCCTCCCACCAGCCAGCTGGTTTTCGGGTCACTGCCACACATGCACGGGGGGTGGGGCGCATGCGGGAGATGCGTGCGGGTGGGGCAAGCAGGGGGGAACCGCAGGGGTGGTCACGAACGGGTGTCGGGGAGCATGGGAGGTCATGCATAGGGGCAGGGCGCATGCAGGGGAGTTGTGCACGCATGCACAGGGGGCGCGCATTGTTTTTGGCACGCGGCGACACAAAGGTTAGCCATCACTGGTATAGGCTCTCCTGCTTGAGCAGGGGTTGGAGTAAATGATCTCCAAGGTCCCTTCCAACTCTGTTATTCTGTTAGTCTGGAGAAAGCTACCACACAGGTAGTCCTCAACTTACAATCAGCCACTTACGACTGTTTGTCGTTATGACAGATACCCCCCCAAAAGATATTTACAACTCGGGTAGGTTCCTCCCGGTTCGGACCGGATTGCCCGAACCAGTAGCGACCCGCTGGCGACGTCACGATGGCATCATGGATCCGGTTCGGTCGGATCCCCATATTTTTGGGGGATTTTTTTCTGAATTTTTTACTATTTGGAAGTTTTTTCCTCTGCTGCTGCTTGAAAAAGGGCCCTCCCGCCCGCCCCCAGGTTTATACTTGCCTTTATTCCTTCGCCCGAAGCACAGCTGATCAGCTCCTCAGCTATGTTTCGGGCTGATTCTAGCTACTGAGCATGTGCAGAAGCAGAATTGCACGAGGAAACGTCGCGATGCGAACGGTGGCGAAGGTAAGTGGAACCCACCCCTGTTACAACTGGTTCTGAAGTTCTGATGTCTCTGACTCCCATCATGTTACCACATTTTGGGCACTGGACAACTGGCCCTCATTTATAGCCCTTTGCCACATCCTGCAGTCATGTGACCACGATTTTGACATTTTTGCCAAAACCCGGCATTAACTTCCAGTTAACAGCAAAAAAAAAAAAAAAATCCCAAAGCACACTGGGCTCACTTAATGACTGTCTTGCTTAATGACTGCAAATTTACTTAACAACCATGGTAGTTTGCTTAATGACTGCCTTAAAAAATGTCGTAAAATTGGGTCAGTCATATGATGACCTGCTTTACAACCAACATGACTTATGACCATAAGACTCCATTACGGTCATAAGTTGAAGACTACCTGTTTCTTCAAAAGTGCCTTTTTCTGGTCTCTTTAACCTCATAAGGATGTTGCATGAAATATATTTATTAGTGCGACTTGGATATCAGTCAGCTCAAACCTCCTTAACCAAAGGACATGCAGGACACCATATTTCAGTTGTGGTTGGACATTATATTTTGACTATTTATTGTTCCTTGATATTTCTCTTGGGATTTTTTTCCCTCAATCTAATTACAGGTGACCCTCGCTACAGTCACTAAGTGAATCATGTGGACATTAAGTGAATCCGGCTTCCCCCATTGACTTTGCTTTTTAGAAGCCAGCTGGGAAGGTTGCAAATGGTGATCACAGAATATTGACCTGGTGATTCAAAACCGCTCAATATGCTGAACTCTGTAAACCGCTTAGAGAGGGCTGTAAAGCACTATGAAGCGGTATATAAGTCTAAGTGCTATTGCTATTGTTCATTTCCCTTATTTTCTTGAGTCGTCTGAAAGAGGATCTGAAACCGCTTTGGGTTTAAAAACCTGCTTGTTTTCAAGAGGATGGAAAAGTTATTAATTCAGGTAGAACCAAGAATGTCCTCTCTTTATTTAGATACTGTGTTTCTCAACCTCAGCAGCTTTGGACTTCAACTCCCAGAATTCCCCAGCCAGCCATGCTTCATTTGCAAGGTGATCTTTCTTCAGTGCAGATACCCACAAATTATCCTTGACAGAAGGCAGCCTTTTGAAAGGGATAAAACGGCCAGCCTTCCTTTAAACACGGTTCAGGTTTTTGTAATGCACTTGTCTCTCTTTTTTCCTTGCTAAACGATCCAAGGGAGCCTTTAAGGCAGAGGTCTCCAACCTTGCCAACTTTAAGACTTGTGGACTTCAACTCCCAGAATTCCTCAGCCAATAAGGGGCGTGCATAAGCGCACCATTGTGCCTACCGTCCCTGTCCTATTGCCTAATTTACCTGTACCTACCTTTCTAATGTTTATGTTTATACCAATACCTACTATCTTGTACATGTGTGATAAACAAATAAATAAAAATAAATAAAATCTTCGTTGATCTTTTCTTCACTCTTTCTATCTAGAGCAGTGGTTCTCAACCTTCCTAATGCCGCGACCTGCGACCCGCGCCCCTGCCGTGACCCACCCCGCCGCCACGCCCACCCACGCGCCACGCGCCACGCCGCCACCATTTGGGTTATTTTATCCTCTGCGCATGCGCAAAGCATTCTGTACATGCACAGAGGGTAAAAGAACCCAAATGGCGGCGTCTGGGCGAAGCCTCCCGACCCCTGTGAAAGGGTCGTTCAACCACCCAAAGGGGTCGCGACCCCCAGGTTGAGAACCGGTGATCTAGAGTCTCACCATCTTTGTTATATCGTGCCGATCAAAAGCGGATGCAAAATTGGAAGCAAGATAGAGAATTTCTCATTTGTCTGCTTTTCTCCAAGTTGGAGGGACGGAGAGCGGAAACACAGTCCTTAAGAAAGTGAGCCTCTTGATCGCGTTACAGATAATCCTCATTCAGCAACTGTTCAAATGTATGTTATCACGTAACAAGTGGTAATTATGACAGGTTCTCATAATCACCGCTTCCCAGCTTCCAACGAAGTCAGTGGGGAAACTGGCAGAAAGCCACATTGGACTACCTGTGACATCGTCTTCAATGTCACAGGATTCACTTAACGACAGAAACCTGAGACTGCCGGAACTGCTGTTGCTAAGTGGCCCAGTGATATTGATGTTGTACTTAGCAACCGCATCACTTAGCGATGGAAATTCCAGTCCTAGTTAGCATCATTAAGTGAAGACTGCCTGTACTCTCAGTCATTCACAGCTATCTTTCCCACTGAAAATCTATATTTATATTTTTGAAGAATTAACCAGCTTCTTTTACAATTGCAAAGGCTGAGGAAAAGTTCAGTCTTCTATCCAAAGCCAGGTTGCTTTTTCAGCGACATTCTTATTAATTGTATTAGATTTTTATCCTGCCTTTTTATAAGTAACTCAAGGCAGTAAATAAATCTAATACGCCTTTCTCCTCCTATTTTCCCTAAAACGACAAGCCTAAGAGTTAATTGGGCTGAGCGTGACTGGCCCAAATTCACTCAGTTGGCTTTCATGCCTAAGGTGGGACTAGAATTCCCAGTCTCCCGGTTGGTTGGTTGGTTTATTCGTGTCAGAAGCATCACAGTTAAAGTAATGTACACTATATGGCACAGAATTTAAAATATAAAATACAAGATTAAAATATGTGCAAATTAAACCGCTCTTGCCCCAAAACCTAGCAACATTAATTGCGTTCTGTCGCGTGGCCATGAGGTCCTCAAGTTGTACAGTGATCGGGACACAAAGAGCAGGTATACATATACTGTATGTCAGTGTTTCTCAACCTTGGCAGTTTGAAGATGTGTGGACTTCAACTCCCAGAATTCCCCAGCCAGCGTTGCTGGCTGGGGAATTCTGGGAGTTGAAGTCCACACATCTTCAAACTGCCAAGGTTGAGAAACACTGCTGTATGTTGTTGCCTGCATGTCACCCAGGGGTAGGTTCCACTTACCTTCACGTTTCGCGCGCGCATGCTCAATATGCTCGTCCACACGCACGCGTCCCCTCGTGCAATTCTGCTTCCGCGCATTCTCAGTAGCTAGAATCAGCCGGAAACACAGTTGAGGAGCTGATCAGCTGTGCTTCGGGCAAAGGAATAAAGGTAAGTATAAACCCAGGGGTGGGCGGGCGGCAGCAGCAGAGGAAAAAACGTCCAAACAATAAAAAATTCGGAAAAAAAGATGGCAGCGCCCACGGACCGGCACCAACCGAACCGGATGCGTGATGCCATTGTGACGTCACCAGTGGGTCGCTACCGGTTCGAGCGATCCAGTCTGAACCAGGAGGAACCCACCCCTGATGTCACCACAATCACAAAGAGCAGAAGGCACCGGATAGCCCCATTTGTTCAGAGTGTCTCTGGATCTTGTGCGCAGTCTATTCAATAACTTCCATACTTCCCAGCTTTCGTCAGACTCGGGCGACAGCTCCTTGAACAGCTCCATCCAGTGGTGGTTCTTTATAGCTTTCCATAGGTCCAATTTGCTTTCAAATTCTTCCGTCGACCTAAGGAAGTTTTTCCTGGATTTTTTTCTCTGAAAAGCTGGTTGTAAGCCATAGAGAGGGTGTTGTCTAAATCGGGGGTCTCCAACCTTGGCAACTTTTAGACTTGTGGACTAGTTGAAGTCCACAAGTCTTAAAGTTGCCAAGGTTGGAGACCCCTGGTCTAAATATCGATGATTTGAGTCTCTCTCTGTATGCGGCTGCTTCTCTGGGAACAGCAGGTGGGGCAATGCCGGCTAGATCAGCGGTCACCAACTGGTGGTCTGTGGACCACTGGTGGTCCGCGAGAAAAACTTTCATGCTTTAAGGCAGGACTAGAACTCACTGCTCCTAGTTTCTCAGCCAGCACCTTCACCACTACACCGAACTGGCTCTAATGATCTTTAAGCCTGTGTGCATTTCTCTATTTATATTTTATAGGTAATCCTCACCTTACGATCACAAATTGGGATCAGATTTTTCCATTGCTGAGCGAGGAGGTTGTTAAGTGAATCTCGTCTGATTTTACAACCTTTTTTGCCACGGTTGTTAAACGAATCAATGCAATACAATGAATCACATGGTTGCTAAACAAATCCCCATTGACTTTGCTTGTCGGGAGCCATTTGAGAAAGCCACAAATGATCGCTGGGATGCTGCAATCATCATAAATACTTGCCTGTTGCCAGGTGTCCGAATTTTGATCACATGACACTGAGGATGCTGCCATGGTGGTAAGTGCAGGGTTGTTGTAACTTTGAACAGTCACTGAATGTATGGTTGGAAGTGGAGGACTGCCTGAATGCTCGTAGCATCTGGCTTAACAGAAAAAAAACCCAATCAAAATGGTGTTTGTAGGTTGAGGTTCGGTTGACTATGTTGTGTGAACAAGAGCATTTTAAGACTTCCTGGACCGTATTGCTTCAGTCTTTACCTGTTCTGGGCATGCAGCAACTCTGTCCTGTCCATTCAGGGTTGGGCTTTCTGTCTCAAATCTAGAATAACAGAGTTGGAAGGGACCTTGGAGGTCTTCTAGTCCAACCCCCTGCTCAGGCAGGAAACCCTATACCAGTGATGGCTAACCTTTTTGTCGTCACATGCCCTCCCCCCTGCGTTTCTCATGCCCCCCTTGCATATGTGTGTGACCCCCCCCGCCCTCCCCCCCGCCCCCACACATGCGTGCACAATCCCCACACATGCATGTGCGACCCCCCTGCCCCCGTGTGTGCGCACACATCTCCCGCTTGCGCCCCCCACATGCGCGGCAGAGACCCGAAAATCAGGTGGCTGGCGGGAGGCACACATTCATGCGCGGTGGAGCTGAGTTGGGCCACGGCTCGTGTGCCCACAGAGAGAGCCATACGTTTGCCATCACGGCCCTATACCATTTCAGACAAATGGTTATTCAACATCTTCTTAAAAACTTCCAGTGTCGGAGCATTCATAACTTCTGGAGGCAAGCTGTTCCACTGATTAATTGTTCTAACTGTCAGGAAATTTCTCCTTAGTTCTAAGTTGCTTCTCTCCTTGTTTAGTTTCCACCTATTGCTTCTTGTTCTACCCTCAGGTGCTTTGGAGAATAGCTTGACTCCCTCTTCTTTGTGGCAACCCCTGAGATATTGGAAGACTGCTATCATGTCTCCCCTGGTCCTTCTTTTCACTAAACTAGACATACCCAGTTTCTGCAACCGTTGTTTATATGTTTTACCCTCCAGTCCAGGGGTGGGTTCCTACCGGTGCGGTCTAGTGCGTAGCTCCGGTAGGGACCCGCCGAGAACTCAATTTGCACGCGACTGCTCCGGTACCGTCTCCACTGGGCAGTTGCGCGCGTCGCCATCTCTTTTTTGTGAATTTTTGAACGATTTTGCTTCTGTGCATGTGCGGAAGCAAAATCGCGCCGAAATCTCGTGAGGGGACGCACGCACGCACGAGATTTTGGTGAGATTTTGCTTCTGCGCATGCGTGGAAGTAAAATCACGCCAAAATCTCGCACGCGTGCGTCCCCTCACGAGATTTTGGCGCGATTTTGCTTCCGCACATGCGCAGAAGCAAAATCACGCGAGGGGCGAACGCGCGTAGCACGCGCGTGCGCACACAAAGCATGAAGGACCGCGGAGCAGCGCACCGGTCTGGGTAAGTGAGCAACTCACCCCTGCTCCAGTCCCCTAATCATCTTTCTTGCTCTTCTCTGCACTCTTTCTAGAGTCTCCACATCCTTTTTTTAACATTATGGTGACCAAAACTGGATGCAGTATTCCAAGTGTGGCCTTACCAAGGCATGATAAAGTGGTCTCGTATGGACACAGCTTTCAATTTCTGACATGTGAAAGAAAATGAACAAACCAGTTTTTCTTTCTTTCTTTCTTTCTTTCTTTCTTTCTTTCTTTCTTTCTTTCTTTCTTTCTTTCTTTCTTTCTTTCTTTCTTTCTTTCTTTCTTTCTTTCTTTCTTTCTTTCTTTCTTTCTTCCTTCCTTCCTTCCTTCCTTCCTTCCTTCCTTCCTTCCTTCCTTCCTTCCTTTCCTTTCCCTTTCTTTCTTTCTTTCTCTCTCTCTCTCTCTTTCTTTCTTTCTCTCTCTCTCACTCTCTTTCTTTCTTTCTTTCTTTCTTTCTTTCTCTCTCTCTCTCTTTCTCTCTCTCTCTCTCTCTCTCTCTCTCTCTCTCTCTCTCTCTCTCTCTCTCTCTCTCTCTCTCTCTCTCTCTCTCTCTCTTTCTTTCTTTCTGGCAAACACGCAACTCCAGAGTGCTCATTGCAAGCATCTTACAAAAAACAGGTGCACAAAATCCTGTTGAAGTTAGCTTTACTGTCGTGATTTAACAGGACATTCTGGTTTCCCTTCCCAAATTTTGTTCCCTTTTTGAAATTTGAAAACCCTGGCAGGTGTTCAGTGGACCGGCTCCCCCAGGATGTTGGTGGCACCTACATATTCCCTGGAACTGGTCCCCTTGATTCCTAATCTCCCCCCCCACACACACACACCTCTCATTATATCTTTTCATCCAAGTTGTTAGGTTCCCCCTCCGTTCTACTTCCCCCCCCCCAAAAGATCCATCCAGGTCAGGTCTGTCTCCCTCCCTCCAGCTGCCGTCAGCAAAAATTGCTCCCCCACCCCACCAGCAAACCGATCATGAACTTCCCGGCTTGTTGGCCAGTTTTATTCGTTTTCATTTATCAAGCCGAGCTGCCAAGGCTGGTATTTTGTGCAGCCGCCACTGCAACGGAAGAAGAGGCAGGAGAAGGGGGATGCCAGGCTGTCGTTGCCCACCCGTGTGGCAGATCCGCCTCCCTTGTCTAAAATTTTGCAACGGAAACAAAGCCGGGAGGGGAGAAGGAGACGTGCAGACATGGGAGGTGAGCCTTGCTTACTCAGCACAACCAGACACCTAACTTATTTTTTTAAACCAGGATAGAGGCAAGCATTCAGAGCTTGTGCAAAACTCCCTTTTCTGCTTCTAAATCGAGGGTGTCAAACTCGATATAATTGAGGGCCGCATCAGGGTTTTGTTTGATGTCGGAGGGGGGGGAGCGCGGAGAGAATGTGGCCAGGGTGGACATGGCGAGCTCGACGTCACTCGTGTCGGGGGCACCTGTGGTGGCCCAAGCGCTCTGCCGGAGAAAACGGGCTCCTGAGCTCCGTTTTCGGCTGTGACAGCCTCTTGCAACCCCCTCCCGAGCTCCGTTTTCGGCTGTGACAGCCTCTTGCAACCCCCTCCCGAGCTCCGTTTTCGGCTGTGACGGCCTCTTGCAACCCCCTCCCGAGCTCCATTTTCAGCTGTGACAGCCTCTTGCAACCCCCTCCCGAGCTCCGTTTTCGGCTGTGACGGCCTCTTGCAACCCCCTCCCGAGCTCCGTTTTCGGCTGTGACGGCCTCCTGCAACCCCCTCCCGAACTCCATTTTCAGCTGTGACGGCCTCTTGCAACCCCCTCCCGAACTCCATTTTCAGCTGTGACAGCCTCTTGCAACCCCCTCCCGAGCTCCGTTTTCGGCTGTGACGGCCTCTTGCAACCCCCTCCCGAGCTCCGTTTTCGGCTGTGACGGCCTCCTGCAACCCCCTCCCGAGCTCCGTTTTCACTGGAAGAGACATCGCAGGCCAGTCCTTTGCTGTTTCCAGGGTGGACCTGCAGGCCAGATCTAAGCACCTCGTGAGCCGTATCCAGCCCCTGGGCCTTGTGTTTGACACCCCTGTTCTAAATGTTCCTACAGGTTGTCCTCGCCTTACAACCGGTCACTTAGCAACCATTCCAAGTTACGACCAACCCCAAAAAAGTGGACTTACGACCCAGATCCAAAGATCCAATGACTGGGTTCCCCCCCACCCACTACCCACCCCATGATTACATGACCAATCTCCAGGCCCTCGGCAACAGCGCAGTATTTACAACCATTTGCGGCATCCTGCAGTCGTGTGAACACATTTTGCAACAGTTCTGCGGAAAACTGGCATTTACAGGCAGTCGACTTACAACTGGTTCAGAGGATTTTGCCCCATTTTACGACCTTTCTTGCCACAGGTTGTTAAGCGAATCACTACAGTTGTTAAGGTAGTAACACGGTGCAGCATCCCCATTGTCACGTGACTTCCATTAGGATGCTTGACAACTGACTCACATTTATGACGGTTGTGCGGCGCCCCCTGGGATCCTTCTGACGAGCCAAGTCAACGGGAAGCCAGATTCACTTAACAACATTGCTTAATGGTGTAAACCGCTTAGAGAGTGCTTGCACTATGAGGCGGTATATAAATCTCACTAATAAATAAATAATAATAATAATAAATAAATACTAATTTAAGAACTGCGGTGATTTCACTTTAACCACCGTGGCGAGAAAAGTCATAAAACGGGGCGAAACTGACTTAGCATGTCTCACTTAGCAACATAAATGTTGGGCTCCATTGTGGTCGTATGTTGAGGACTATCTGCATTTGCAACCAAAGAGGACAAGCGTTTTTTTTTTAGCCACGTCCTTTGGAAGAAGCATCGTGGTTGTTTTCAAACCGAGATCCTTCCAGGCGCGGTATCTCCATCTCCTATAATAAGTCCTCATTTTCAATGAGGAAAATAATAATAATAATAAAAAGACCAATTTTTTTTTTGCATTGTTCTTTTCTCCTCGACCTCTGTACTGCCTTTCCCTGATCCCTCCCCAATTTTATTTTGTTGTAACAATGCCTCTGTCTCCCCCCACCCCACACACACCTTAATTATGCCAGATTCTGAAATCTCCAATCTCGTGCACCCCAGGGAGGAGGGGTAAAGACTCTGGATTGGTTGCTTAGAGGCGTAATTTACACTTTTTCTGTCTTGACTTCAATCAATCTGGCTGTACACACACACACACACACACACACACACACACACACACAACCCAACAGCTTTGCTTTAAACAAGAAAGAAAAAAAATCTTTTTTAAAAATCAAGGTGAAAGGCTTGTTAAAATAAAAAAAAATGGCGTTTCCCCCCCCCCCCCCACACTAACACAACACAAAACAGAGAAATCAAAATTATTGGGAGGAGGAAAAGGGGGGGGGGCAGGAATGAAACCGAACAGCTCCAAGAACCGTCTTCACATCTGCACCGGTAGCAGAAAGGAAAAAAATCCTTCAGCCGTGTTGGTCCCACAATTATCAATGCTGTCTTTTTAAAAGGAGAAGTAAGGGTTTTTTTATTTTATCTATTCAGTCAGTAAACAGGGTGACCTAACAATAATTAAAAACAAGATAAACATGTCAGTTAATAAATAACATAAAAGAGGTAGTTTTGAAGTTTGCACTCATCTACGGTTTGTTTAAACTTGGTTTATTAACAAGGCGCAATTAACCCGATTTGCAAGACAAGCTAGGTCCAAACTTAGTTTCCATCCGTTGTTGTTGCTGCTTCTTCTGCCTTCAGGTGCTTTGGAGAATAGCTTGACTCCTTTTTCGTTGTGGCAGCCCCTCAGATATTGGAATACTGCTATCAGGGCTCAACATAGAGACGTAGCCCAGCACAAAATGTGGTAGGAGGAAGACCACAGCTTCTTTTAAAATGCTAGTGTTTCCCAGAACATAGAGTAACAGAGCTGGAAGGAACTTTGAAGGTCTTCTAGTCCAACCCTCTGCTCAAGTAGAAGACCCTATACCCGTGATGGCGAACCTAGGGCACGCGTGCCACACAGTGGTGGGATTCAAAAAAATTTACTGCCGGTTCTGTGGGCGTGGCGTGGCTTGGTGGGCGTGGCAGGGGAAGGATACTGCAAAATCCCCATTTCCTCCCGATCAGCTGGGACTCGGGAGGCAGAGAATAGATGGGGGCGGGGCCAGTCAGAGGTGGTATTTACCGGTTCTCCGAAGTACTCAAAATTTCTGCTACCGGTTCTCCGCAACTGGTCAGAACCTGCTGAAACCCACCTCTGGTGCCACAGGTGGCATGCAGAGCCCTCTCTGTGGGCATGCGAGCCGTCGCCCCAGCTCAGTTCTACCACGCATGCGCGCGCGCCTCCCACCGGCCAGCTGGTTTTTGGGTCTCTGCCGTGCATGAGTGGGGCGCATGTGGGAGACGCGTGTGCATGCAGGGGGTGCTTCGGGGGTCACGCATGCATGCGCAGGAGGGCAGGGGGGTCACGCGTGCATGCGCAGGGGTTGGGACGCACAAGGAGTCGTGCGCATATGCATGGGGGCAGGGAACACGGGGGCGCGCACATTTCATTATGGGTGCATGCATGCATACGCTCTGTTGCGCGCTGTCGCACGCGCTTTCGGCACACGACAACAAAAAGGTTAGCCATCCCTGCCCTATACCATTTCAGACAAATGGCTGTCCAGTCTCTTCTTAAAAACCTCCAGTGATGGAGCACCCACAACTTCTGCGGGCAAGCGGTTCCACTGAGTAATTGTTCTCATTGTTAGGAAATTCCTCCTTAGTTCTAGGTTGCTTCTCTCCTTGATTAGTTTCCCTCCGTTGTTTTTTTGCAAAGAAATGAAAAACAAACCAAAACTCCACAATTGCATAGTTTAAGGGAAGATTGGCAGCCCCGTTTTGGAGAAGCTCTGTTGTTCAGAGCGTGGCGGGTCACGAGAGGTCAGGAAGGAAGGGCTGTGGTCAAAACTTGCCCCTAAAGAGAAAAGAGTCAATTGGCGGGAGGTGATGTAGGTCAGGTCAAAGGAGAGGGCCAGGGGGACGTGTGGGGCCGGTGCGCATGGAAGGAAGACACGGGGAGAGCTAGCACAGCTCAGGAGCCGAGTGGCAGGCAGGGAGGATAGGAGGATAGGAGAAAACAAGCTTGAAAGGCAAGAACAAGATAAATATGCAAAATCTGATGGATGCTACAAGACCAAGATGGGGCGATAAGAGTGCCAAAACTCAGAAATAGGAGCACGGAAGCGTCTAAATTTCAGCGGTTCCCAACCTTCCTAATGCCGCGTCCGCCACCGCGCCCCCACCCCAGCGCCTCCATTTAGGTTCTTTTAGCCTCTGCGCATGCGCAAAGCATTCTGCGCATGCGCAGAGGGTAAAAGAACCCAAATGGTGGCGGCCGGATAAAGTCTCCAGATTTGGGCGAGGTCTCCGCTCGCTTCGCATGTTGCCTCTGGGAGCTTTTCGAGCCCCGTCGCGAAAGGCGTGCGCGACTTCGGCGGGGCTGGGACAGGCGGCTGCCCGGAGAGAGCCATCCCCTTTGCAGAGTCTCTCCCGTCTACCTGTAGCGTTCGGGGTGAAGGCGATGGCTCTCTCTGGGCAGCCGCCCAGAATGTTTTGCGCATGTGCAGAGAGTAAAAGAACCCAAATGGCGGCGAGGTGGGGCGCGGTGGGTGGGTGGGTTGTGGGGCGCGATATGGCCAGGCTTGTGGCAGTGGGGGGGAAGCTGAGGATGCCGGGGCGACCCCTGGGAAATGGTCGTTCGACCCCCAAAGGGGTCGCGACCCCCAGGTTGGGAACCGCTGGTCTAAAAACAAAGGATGGATTCAGCTCTTAAGGTTTTAAGCATTGCCCAGACGCTGTGCGGCTGAAATAAAAAGCACAAATCTGTACCTGACTCTCCACAAATTTTGGAGGTGATACGGCCTCTTTTGGGGGCAGGAATCCTTTATGTCAGGGGTCCCCAACCTCCAGTCCGTGGATCAGCACCAGGCCAAGGCATGTCAGAAACCAGGGACCCCGCTGGATGGAAATGCTGTGAATTATCGCTCTGATATTTCTGGAGTATTTTGAGACTGATGAATGTATTCTTCTTTCCCAAGCACACCTGATGCAATCTGTGCAAAGGGATAGAATTTAAAAAAAATGAGCAAAGATAATCCTAATAGTAATAGGTGCTTTGGGTGCAATCCCAAAACGTCTGGAGCATCACTTGAGCGCCATTGGCATTGACAAAAATCCCCATCGGTCAATTGCAGAAGGTGGCTTTGCTTGGAACAGCTTAAATAGCAATAGCACTTAGGCTTACACTATATACTGCTTCACGGTGCTTTACAGCCCTCTCTAAGCAGTTTACAGAGTTGGCCTATTGCCCCCAACAATCTGGGTCCTTATTTTACCCACCTCAGAAAGAGGTGAAAGGCTGAGTCAAATTTGAGCCGGTAAGGATCGATCTCCTGGCTGTGGGCAGAGTTAGTCTGCAATACTGCATTCTAACCACTGTGCTATCTTGGCAAGAACATTAGCACCATCAAGCAACAAACTTCGTCTATCCCAGAGAAGGACTCAGTAGGTGGATAAAAATGCCAAATTCAATCTAAACCCCTAGCTGACTGGACAACCAATCATAATCATAGTTAAACTGAGTTGGACAGTTTGGACCGAAAAACAAGAAAACTGATGACTATTCACTATACTTTACCTCCCTATAGTGATATTGATATATTATATTGCCCTGCAGAAATGGAGGCAGAAAGTTACTTTTAAGTCAAACTGTCGAAGAAGAGAATCGTGCATTGGCTGATTATGTAAAAAAAAAAAAAAAAAAAAAAAAGCCAAGAACAAGCAAGTTAAAAATTGGAACTTCCTAAACGCACAGGAAACAAAAGGTGAATTTTGAAATAATAACACAGAATGCTCCAAGAAAGAGCCATTACACAGTCAATTTTTACAAAAGATCCAGGGGAAAGTGGATAAAAATAAAACTTGGCAGTGGCTTACAATCAGAACATTAAAGAAAAAAAAAACCTGAAGGCTTAAGTTTGGCTGGACAAGACCAACTAATGCAGTCAAGGCCACAACTGAAAAATCATGAAATGATTCAAATTACAGATTGTGCCAAGAGGCAGAAGAAACACGTAGAGGTCCTCAAACTTGGCAACTTTAAGACTTGTGGACTTCAACTCCCAGAATTCTCCAGCATAGCATAGCTGGCTGGAGAATTCTGGGAGTTGAAGTCCACAAGTCTTAAAGTTGCCAAGTTTGAGGACCCCTGGAGTAGATCATATACTCGGCTTGTGCAAGAAGATCGCACAAACTTACTAGAGGTAGTCTTCAACTTACGACCCCAACTGTGCCCAAAATTTCTGTTGCTAAGTGAAACATTTGTTAAGTGAGTTTTACCCCCATTTTATGACTTTTCTTGCCACAGTTGTTAAGTGAATCACTGCAGTTGGTAAATTAGTAACACGGTTATCAAGTGAATCTGACTTCATTGTCTTGTAACATGATTGATCACGTGATCCCTGAACACTGCAACAGTCATAAATGTGAATCAGTTGCCAAGCGTCTGAATTTTGATCACTTGACCATGGGGGAATGCTTCAATGATAGTGTGAAAAATGCTCATAACTTCCCTTTTTTTAAAGTGAAGTCGTAACTTTGAATGGTCACTAAATGAACTGTTGTAAGTCGAGGACTACCTGTATGTACAATGACATAACGAAGTCACCAAAACGAATCATTGGAACATCTGTAAAACTTATCATGTGCCAGTAATGAAAATTTGGTGGGAACGTATCATTTAAAAAGTAACTGAAAATGAGCAGGTTAAAATATTATGGTATTTCCAAATACAGACTGATACATGGCTCATAACACCCCAAATTTAATGTGGTTGGAAAGGAGAAAGTGTGGCTAATGGATGTGCAAATACCAGGGGACAGGAGAATAGAAGACAAAAAATTGGAGGACATCACAAAGTATTCTTCTTCTTATTTATTTATTATTTTATTTAGGATTCTTATATGCCGCCCTACTCCCTGGGGACTCAGGGCAGCATACAACATTTGAAGAACCGCTAAACAATACTGCTAAACAAGCATCACATCTGAATGTGAATATCTTCCAAGAATGAAGAAGAATCGGATTATGGCATAAACCTGCCATGGCGTTCCCAGTTATTATTGGCACACAGTGGGTGCCATACCAAAAAATCTTGGATGGCACTTGGAAAATCTGCACATTGTCAAAATGTCCATCTGTCAGTTGCAAAAGGTGACTCCGCTTGGATCCACACAAATACTACGCCAATACATGACAACATTCTAGTTTATTGGGATAAACTTTCAGTGCAAATGAAGGCCAACACCAGCAATAGAACTGGCAGCTGTGACTTCACATTGTTGTTAATTCATTGAATTACAGAATATGACAGAATAACAGAGTTGGAATGACCTTGGAAGTCTACTAGACCAGAGTTCTCCAACCTTGGCAACTTTAAGACTTGTGGACTTCAACTCCCAGAATTCTGGGAGTTGAAGTCCACAAGTCTTAAGCTGGCTGAGGAATTCTGGGAGTTGAAGTCCACAAGTCTTAAACTGGCTGAAGAATTATGGGAGTTGAAGTCCACCAGTCTTAAGCTGGCTGAGGAATTCTGGGAGTCGAAGTCCACCAGTCTTAAGCTGGCTGAGGAATTCTGGGAGTTGAAGTCCACAAGTCTTAAGCTGGCTGAGGAATTCTGGGAGTCGAAGTCCACCAGTCTTAAGCTGGCTGAGGAATTCTGGGAGTTGAAGTCCACCAGTCTTAAGCTGGCTGAGGAATTCTGGGAGTTGAAGTCAAGTTGCTAAGGTTGGAGACCCGGCCTGTTCTAGTCCAACCTCTTGCTCAAGCAGGACGCCCTATACCAGTGATGGCAAACCTTTTTTGGTTCGCGTGCCAAAAGGGGGGGGAATGCGGGGGATCACGTGTGTGCGTGCCCACACTCATAATTCCATGCACCCCCGCACATGCACACATGACCCCCCTGCTCCCAGCATGCAATGGCACGCCCATTTTTCGCTCTCCCCAGGCTCCAGAGCCTTTCTAGGAGCCTGGGGAGGGCGAAAACGGCCTTCCCCACCCCCTCTGGAGGCTGAAAACAGCCTGTTTCCCGACTCCCAGTGGGCCCAGAAGGCCCGAAAATCAGCCGGCTGGTGCACACATACACGCCGGACCTGAGCTCGCGTGCCCACCGATATGGCTCCGCGTGCCACTTGTGGCACCCGTGCCATAGGTTCGCCATCACGGCCCTATACCATTTTGGACAAATGGCTGTCCGGTCTCTTCTTTAAAACATCCAGTGTTGCAGCATTCACAATTTCTGAAGGCAAGCTGTTCCACTGATTAATTGTTCTCGCTGGTCGGGAATTTCTCATAAATTCTAGGTTGCTTCTCTCCTTGATAAGTTTCCATCCGTTACTTCTTGTCTTGTCCTCTGGTGGTTTGGAGAATAGATTGACCCCCCTCTTCTCTATGACAGCCCCCCAATTTTGGAATACTGCCATCATGTCACCTCTAGTTCTTCTCTTTATTAGACTAGACATACCTAGTTCATTCAGCTGTTCATTTTATGGTCAAGTCTCCAGACCCAAAGGTGCTTTTTCAAGAGGCAACTGGACTTTCTTGTTTTTCTTTGAAGACGTTTCGCTTCTCACCCAAGAAGCTTCTTCAGCTCTGACTGGAATGTCCATTACTAAGTGATGCTGTCATTAAGTGAGTTGCGTCCTATTTTGCCACCTTTTTCGTCGTTGGCTGGGGGCATTCTGGAAGTTGATGTCCACAGATCTTAAAACTGCCAAGTTTGAGAAACGCTGTTTCTAGCCATATTATGAGCCGAGGTGGCGCAGCAGTTAGAGGCAGTACTGCAGGTCACTTTAGCTGACTGTGATCCTCAGGTCAGCGTTCAAATCTCACCGGCTCAAGGTTGACTCAGCCTTCCATCCTTCCGAGGTAGGTAAAATGAGGACCCAGATTGTTGGGGGCAATATAAATATATACATTGCTCACTAGTGTAAACCGCTTAGAGAGTGCTTGCACTGTGAGGCGGTATATAAATCTCACTAATAAATAAAAATAAATAAATATCCTTTCTTAATATAAATATCTAATAGATTGCATACATCATTCGTTATTAAAACCCTGAATAGAAATAAAAGGTGGAATTAAAATGCTAGAATAATTCACAGAGGGCTCTTTTCACAAAAGGACTTGGAATTGCCGACTCGGTTCAAGCAAATCCCTAAAATGCCTGATTTTTTCCCCTAAAAAGAAATTTACTACATCTTTCTTAATTTGAACGTGATTTCAGAGTTTTACAGAACTCGGCTTAGGCCCACCTCTCTTCTCCTGACCAATCTGGAGTGTAGCCTAACAGGGCTGTTTCAACCAATTAGTTTTCCCTGTGATGCTGCCCCCTAGTGGTAAAGTGGTGACGTCCCTTATACAGGTAGTCCTTAACTTACAACAGTTCGTTTAGTGACTGAAGTTACAACAGCACTGAGAAAAGTGACCTATGACCATTTTTCACACTTATGACCATTGCAACACCTCTATATTCATGTGATTTACATTTTGATGCTTGACAAATGATTCATATTTATGACAGTTTCAGTGTCCCGGAGTCACTTGATCAAAGTCAATGGGTAAGCCAGAGTCACTTAATAAACAGTGTTACTAACTGAACAACTGCAGTTTCTTGCCACATTTGTTAAGAAAAGTTGTAAAATCGGACATACATTTGGGCTCCGTTGCGGTCATAAGCTGAGGCCTACCTGTAGAGTGCTAGATTAAAATCAGGCAGGGCTGTCACCCCTGAGGACTAGAAGCATGAAGAAGGAGATAGGAAGCCTATATGAAGATTGAAGAGACAGCTAGGCAGTAGTTGATAAATCTGATCCGGAATGGGGATTTTACAAGCATTTCATGACAAATACCGCTGAAAGGAGGAAGTGAATTGAAACAGTGAAAAATTGCTGGGGATGGGATGAAACCAACATTCGGAGCTTAAGGGGAATTTAAGGGGAGCTTTGGCATTGCCTGATGGGGTTGTAACAGTGGTGGGTTCCTCCCGGTTCGGACCGGTTCGCCTGAACCAGTAGCGGCCTGCTGGTGATGTCACGGTGATGTCACGGAACCGATTCAGTCAGTGCCTGTCCATGGGCGCCACCATATTTTTTTTTGAATTTTTTTTGAATTTTTATTTATTTTTTTCTTCTGAGCATGTGCAGAAGCTGAGTTTCCGGCACTGTGCATTCGGTCGCCATCTTGTTTTCGGCTTTTTTGGGGGGGGGGGGCTTTTTCGGCACTGCGCATGAGGGAGGAAGTGAACCGGCAGCGAGGTAAGTTAGAACCCACCCCTGGGCTGTGATAAGCCGAAATAGGTCCTGAGCAAGTTGGCCCTTGGCAAGTTGCCAAGAAAACAGAAAACTGGACTACAAATTGCGTGGTGTGTGTGCACATTCATGTTCGAATTCATCACCTTTTCTGCAAACGGCCCAACTGACTAATTTGGTGGCTGTTCCTGATTTCATCATTTCCAGAGTGTCTTTTTTGAAACAGTGCAATCTGTTGGGGCAACACTGCCCCCTGCTGGATTTTCTGGGTTAAGGAATCTCTCTAACCCATCTTCAGACATTCTAATTCAGGGGTTCGCAAACTTGGCAACTTTAAGACTTGTGGACTTCAACTCCCAGAATTCTCCAGCCAGCTGGCTGGAGAATTCTGGGAGTTGAAGTCCACAAGTCTTAAAGTTGCCAAGTTTGAAGACCTCTGTTCTAATTCAACCAGCTCAACTGGAAAATTAAAAAAAAAAGTTTGCAGGACACAAAGACAAAACTTTTTCCATACTTTCGCCACAAAATAGCAGTGTTCATCATGTTGCCCAAAGCTGAGACTGACTTGATCTTTTTTTTCTGCTATCCACAGATAAACAGCGGTTTGCTGTTACCTGAAGCAGAATAACAAAGCAACATAGTTATAGTAGGGGTGGGTTCCAACTTACCTCGCTGCTGGTTCGCTTCCTCCTGCGCTGCGTGGCGCACCTCGTGCAACGCAAAAAAACCCAGGAAAATTCAAAAATAAAAAGCCGAAAACAAGATGGTGACGCATGCGCAGTGCTGGAAACTCGGCTTCTGCGGATGCGCAGAAGAAAAAAAATTCATAAAAAAGATGGCGGCGCCCACGGACTGGCACTGACTGATCCAGTGATGTCACCAGTGGATCACTACCGGTTTAGGGTGAACCGGTCCAAACCAGGAGGAACTCACCTCTGGTTGGAAGGGACCTTGAAGGTCTTCCAGTCCAACCCCCTCTCAAGAGGACAACTGGTTGTCCAGTCTCTTCTTTAAAACCTCCAATGTTGTTGCACCCACAATTTCTGGAGGCAAAACGTTCCACTTGTTAATTGTTCTGTCAGGAAATTTCTCCTTAGTTTTAGGTTGCTTCTCTCCTTAATTGGTTTCCATCCGTTACTTCTTGTCCTGCCTTCAGGTGCTTTGGAAAATAGGTTGACCCCACCTCCCTTCTTTGTGACAGCCCCTGAGATATTGGAACACTGCTGTCATGTCACCCCTAGTCCTTCTTTTCATCAAACTAGACATACCCAGTTCCTGCAACTGTTCTTCATGTTTTAGCCTCTAGGCTCCTAATCTTCTTTGTTGCTCTTCTCTGCACTCTTTCCAAGCTCTCAATGTCTTACAACTTTTGACTTTTTAGACTCCACGACTTACAACTTTCATTTAGCGACTGTGTGAAGTTATAAGGGCACAGGAAAAAAAATCAGTTTAATAGATTCCTGCGTGGAATGGTTTTTAAAACAGAGGCTGGATTGTCCTCGATTGAAGAGGGTGTAGTGAGGGGTCTTTGGTGCTCTCTGAGCTTGGTCGTTCTCTTGCAGACGTTTCATTACCCAAACTACGTAACATCATCAGTTCTAGTCCTGAAGAGTCCTGACTAGCGCTGATAAATGTTACCTCGTTTGGGTAATGAAACGTCTGCAAGAAAGCAACCAAGCACCATGGACCTCTCATTTCAACCCTGAGCTACAAATATTCTCCTTTATAGGATGTAGTGAATCCTGCATTGTGCACCAAAGTGGTATTCAGCCGATTCAGGCAAACTGTTAGCGGCCATTTTGAACAGTTTGGAGAACCTGTTCTCGCCCCGCCCTTCCGCCCTCACCGTTCCCTGTCCTATATTCCCTTTTTTAAAAACTCAACTGATTCGCGTGGCAGAACGCATTGTCGCAACTCAGGTGAGCTAAACAACAGCTCACCTCACCAGCGCTGACACCGAGGGTGGTCTTTGAGTGCTGCCATGTTTTCAAGCCCCGCACGCAAGCCAAGCGCATGCGTGGAAGGTTGTGCGCATGCGTGGACGTAGCACGTGCGAGTGAAGCTAGTGCGCGCTTACATTTTTGGTGCTGCTGGGTGAACCGGTAGGTAAATTATGTGAATCCCACCCCTGATTGTGCAATTCTGCTTTGGGGGTTGGGCTTAATGACCTCTGAGTTCCTTTCCAGTTCTCTGATTCTGAGACTTTTTTTTACATCTGATCAATTGGCCGTTTGGCAGGCCCAACGGAAAGCAGATGGACACCTGAGGGGATCTTTTTCCATATGAAGTGGATCACTGCAGTTGTTAAGTGAATCATGTGGTTGTTAAGCGAATCCAGCTTCCCCATTGACTTTGCCTATTGGAAGCCAGCAGGGAAGGTTACAAATGGCAATCACATGATCTTCGGATGCTGCAACCATCGTAATATATATATATATATATATATATATATATATATATATATATATATATATATATATATATATATATATATATATATATATATATACATCCAAATGTTGATCACGTGACCATGGGGATCATGCAACTGTCATAAGTGAGCAATGTGCTTAAAAAACTCCAATAGAATAGAATGAGCTGGAAGGGACCTTTGAGGTCTTCTAGTCCAGCCCCCTGCTTAAGCAGGGGAACCTATACCGTTTCAGATAAGTGACTGTCTAGACTCCTAAAAACATCCAGTGATGGAGCGCCCACGATTTCTGGTGGCAAGCTGTTCCACTGGTTAATTGTCCTCACTGTTAGGAAGTTTCTCCTTAATTCCAGGTTGCTTCTCTCTTTGGTTAGTTTCCAACCATTATTTCTTGTCCTGCCCTCTGGTGCTTTGGAGAATAATTTGACCTCCCTCTTCTTTGTGGCAGCCCCTCAAATACTGTATGACTGTAACTTTGTTGCTTGTATCCTTACGATTTATATTGACTGGTTTCTAATATGATTTGATTGTTTATTTGTACCCGGACTATCATTAAGTGTTGTACCTTATGATTCTTGACGAATGTATCTTTTCTTTTATGTACACTGAGAGCATATGCACCAAAGACAAATTCCTTGTGTGTCCAATCACACTTGGCCAATAAAAAATTGTGTTCTGTTCTGTTCTGTTCTATTTTATTTATTAGTGAGACTTATATACCGCCTCACAGTGCAAGCACTCTCTAAGCGGTTTACACCAGTAAGCAATGTATATTTATATTGCCCCCAACAATCTGGGTTCCTCATTTTACCTACCTCGGAAGGATGGAAGGCTGAGTCAACCTTTAACCGGTGAGATTTGAACAGCTGAACTGCTGATCACAGTCAGCTAAAGTAGCCTGCAGTACTGCACTCTATTTTATTTGCTGTTGTTATTTTCTGTTCTTATATGCCGCCCTACTCCCAGGGGACTCAGGGCGGTGAGTCTAACTGCTGCGCCACCTCGGCTCCTATTCTATTCTATTCTATTCTATTCTATTCTATTCTATTCTATTCTATTCTATTCTATTCTATTCTATTCTGCACTGGAATACTGCTATCATGTCACCCCTAATTGTTCAGTCTCAATTCAACTTTTTCAGTACTGTTGTAACTTTGCTAAACAATTGCTGAACAAATGTTTGTAAGCTGGAGACAACCTGTAAAATAAAATTAGCGGTATCTTTTTTTTCCTCTTATCTGGAAATTGTATTTCTTACTCCATTTCTACGCCACGCTAGGCCTACCCAAAAGGGAATTGCACAATAGAAAACAACAACAACAACAACAACAACGATAATAGCAACTGCCTCCCCTTCTTTTTCTCCCACCTGCCAGCAGGCTCCCTAATATATGTTCCCACACACACACACAATCCCCGTCTCCGTTACTCTGCAGCTAGGAGAGCTGCCACTCAATGTCAGCCTGTCAAAGGTGATGGGCGTGCGCCTGACACGGCTCTTCCATTGCAATTCAAAGTGGATTAACTTCCTGAGTGGCTTTGCACCGGGCCTGCGCGATTCCCTTTCTGCGTCTGTCTCCTTGCTTCACTTGGGCAGGTTCTACCCAAACACCGTTTCCGCTTCTGTTCCACTGTCAACATTCAAGAGAAGAGGCAGCGGGCTTACAGATCAGCTTCTCCAAACACACACACGGACCCCCCCCCCCGACTCAAATTCCAACTTTTACAGATAAAACAAGATTGAAACTAGGATCTTTCTGGTCGGAGAATAGTTGTTGGTGGCGGGCCAAGTCCAATTCAGGACACAATACAGAATAGAATAGAATAACAGAGTTGGAAGGGACCTTCGAGGTCTTCTAGTCCAACCCCCTGCTCAGTCAGGAAACCCTACACCACTTCAGACAAATGGTTGTCCAATATCTTCTTTAAAACCTCCAGTGTTGGAGCACCCACAACTTCTGGAGGCAAGCAGTTCCACTGGTTAACTGTTCTCACTGTCAGGAAATTTCTCCTTAGTTGTAGGTTGCTTCTCTCCTTGATTAGTTTCCATCCATTGTTTATTGTCCTGCCCTCAGGTGCTTTGGAGAATAGGTTGACTCAGAGAATAGACGGACTACAGGTAGCCCTCCACTTATGACCGTAATAGATCCTGCTATTGTGGTCAACAGTTATGACACTCGTAAAGCAGGTTATCATATGACCAGACCTGTTTTTGCAATTTTTCTTATGGTGGTCATTAAGCAAATGCCACGGTTGTTAAGTGAACACATTGTTTGCTGTGGATTGTTTTTGCCAAAAATTGGAAGTAAAAGTAAATCTGTTTTTGGCAAAAAAAAAAGCCATTTAATGCAGACAGGGGTCTGTGGGATGTTGCTTTGATGGAATTTGTGAAGCTGACCAATTTTTTTTTTCTATTCCACATAGTCCTCGTTTAACAACTGCCCTGTTTGGCAGTCGTTTGAAAAATTGTGATAGTGCTTTCTTCTAAAGAAAACTGCAAATGTTCTCAATCTCACGTCCTATGTATACAATTAGAGGTCCATATAATTAAAACGGAAGAAATAGATGTTGAATATATAGTAGGAGACTCAATCCATTGAATATAGAATATAGAACTTGATAAATAATAGTGATTGTTTAAATTAAAATAGTCATATTATGAAAAGTAAATATATTTGGAAACGAAATAGCTGTAAAAGTGGTTAGCTTTTACTATGTTTGTTTGTATTTTATGTATTTATGTATTTTTGTATGTCTTGTTTTTATGTTGTTTTTAACTAGAAAACTCTATAAAGATTTTTTTAAAAAAACAAAAATTGTGATAGTGCTGAAAAAGTAAGTTTATGGCCTGTCCTTGAATTTACGGCAGTCATTCCTGACTGAAATGGACCAATCGGAGCTGAGCTACCATGCATGATTGACAGCCAAGCTGCCAAATATTTAGCACCATTGCATGCTTCCTAATTAGATACCATTAAATATCTGTCATCAAAAGAACGATACCAGAATATCAAAACCACACACTTGGAATCTCCTTCTGCATCTTTTATTTTATTTGGAGATAAAATAAATGCCAAAGGCATTAAAAGATGCAGGGAACAGAAATGAAGGGAACAGATACATATCTTAACATCGCAAATATTTATTCATTTTCGTAGCCAGCCTTCAATACAGATAGCTCTCGACTTACAACAGTTTATTTAGAGACCGTTTGAGGTTACAATGGCACTGAAAAAAAGTGATTTATTACCATGTTTCATACTTATGACCATTGCAGCATCCCCATAGTCACGTGATTTACATTCAGATGCTTGACACCTGACTCACATTTATGACGGTTGCAGTGTCCTGGGGTCATGTGATCCCCTTTTGCAACCTTCTGACAAGCAAAGTCATTGGGGAATCCAGATTCACTTAACAACCGTATGACTAAGTTAACAACTGCAGTGATTCACTTAACAACAAGAAAAGTCGTAAAATGGGGCAAAACAAATTTATCATTTAACAACATAAATTCTGGGCTCAACTGTGGTGGTAAGGTGAGGACTAGATGTACAGATAGTCTTTGGTTTACAACAGTTTATTTAGTGACCGTTTGAAGTTACAATGGCACTGAAAAAAATGACTTACGACCATTTTTCACGCTTATAATTGTAGCATGAGGAGCCGAGGTGGCGCAGTGGTTAAATGCAGCTACTGCAGGCTACTCCAGCTGACTGCTAGTTCAGCAGTTCAGCTGTTCAAATCTCACCAGGCTCAAGGTTGACTCAGCCTTCCATCCTTCTGAGGTCGGTAAAATGAGGACCCAGATTGTTGGGGGCAATATGCTGAACTCTGTAAACCGCTTAGAGAGGGCTGTAAAGCATTGTGAAGCAGTATATAAGTCTAACTCTAAGTGCTAAGTGCACGCGTGGTCACACGATCCAAATACAAATGCTTGGCAACTAGCATGTATTTATGATGGTTGCAGGGTCCCGGGGTCGTGTGATCACCTTTTGTGACAAGCAAGGTCAATGGGGAAGCCAGATTCACTTAACGACCACAGAGATTCACTTAAACAACAGCAGCGATCCACGTAACAATTGTGGCGAGAAAGGTTGTAAAATGGGGGAAGACTTACTTGACGACTGCCTCACTTAGCAACAAACATGTTGAGTTCAATTGTGGTCATAAGTCGAGGACTACCTGTATATCCACAGTGATGAATCTATGGAGCGGGGACTGCTCCATAGAAGGACATAGAAGGACCCAACCCGGCCTTCTATAACAGGGGTCTCCAACTTTGGCACCTTTAAGCCTGGCGGACTTCAACTCCCAGAATTCCCCAGCCAGCAAAGAATTCTGGGAGTTAAAGTCCGCCAGGCTTAAAGGTCCCAAGATTGGAGACCCCTGTACTACAGCATGGTATCCTTCATTGGCATTAAGACTCCCAACTCCCCAAAGGGATGCTGGGAGTTGTAGTGCCATTGGCAGGGTGCCAGGGCAGGGCAGATGCTGATGGGTGATGCTGATCAGTGCTATCGGCTTCTCTTTTTTAAAAGGATGCTGTCAAAGCCATTTTATTCAAATCTTCTGACCCTAAAAGGGAGTTTTTCCTTTTTAAAAAAAAAAAAGAGGGAAAACAGAGGAGACATGATAGTGAATATAATAACAGTTTAGCCTCTCAGCCTGAAAGTTTTTTTTGTTTTGACTTTAATAACCTTTTTCCTCTGAGGTTTCCTGCTTGGGGGGAAGATTTTTTTTTTAAAAGAGAGAGACAGATGGGGCGAAGGAGCTGGCTTTTAGGTGAGCACCAGCTGACTCGCTGGCAAAGGGAGGGGAGCCGTAGCCGGGCCCTTTTACAGCACACACTTCATAGGCTCATTACCCCACAGCCGGAGGTTCTAGGCCCTCCGAGACCCAGGCGCACGGGAGCGCAAAGCTCGGGTTCCTATGACGACCGGTAAGTTGTGGATGTCACCGCCTGCGGCAATACTTTCAGTGGTTACAGATCAAACACAGAAGGGGCAAATCACGCGAAGGAAAAAAAAATACAGCCAGAGCACCGGGTGAAGGAATGACTGGAATTCACAACACCCAGTCCCACAGGGGCTGCGGTCTGGCTGGGCTACGCCTGCCTCTGCCACGTGCCCAGACACGGGAAAGTGGGCCGGGGTTGGCCCATCCAAATGCTCACACGGGGAGGCTTTTGAAATGCAAATGTCCATCATGCAATCCTGCTGTGTTATCTGCAGAATCTTATAGGGCAGAGGTGGGGAAACTATGGTCCCTTTATGACTTGTGGAATTCAACTCCCAGAATTCCTTGCTGGCTCAGGAATTCTGGGAGTTGAAGTCCACAAGTCATAAAGGGGCCATAGTTGGAATCAGAATAGAGCTGGAAGGGACCTTGGAGGTCGTCTAGTCCAGCCCCCTGCTCAAGCAGGAGATCCTATACCAGTGATGGCGAACCTATGGCACGCATGCCACAGGTGGCACGCGGAGCCATATCTGAGGGCACACGAAGCGTTGCCCTATGTCACCTCCAGCGCGCATGCGCGCACTGACCAGCTGATTTTCGGCCTTCTTTTCAGCCATTTTCGCTCTCCCCAGGCTTCAGGAGGCTTTCTTGAACCCTAGGGATGGCGAAAAACGGCCCAACGGGCCTACCGGAAGTCCGGAGGCTTCAGTGAGGCTGTGCACAGGCATGGGAGGGCAGCATGAGGGGGTTGTGTGGGGGGGAGGGCATTGCATTATGGGTGTGGGCACGTGCACGTGAGCTATTGCGCGCACGCGCACCCTTTTGGCACCCGAGCCAAAAAAGGTTCGCCATCACTGTCCTATACCATTTCAGACAAGTGACTGTCCGGTCTCTTCTTAAACACCTCCAGTGATGAAGCACCCACAACTCCTGGTGGCAATATGTTCCACTGGTTAATTGTCCTCACTGTTAGGACGTGTCTCCTTAATTCCAGGTTGCTTCTCTCCTTGATTAGTTTCCATCCATTGTTTCTTGTCCTGCCCTCTGGTGCTTTGGAGAATAGGTTGACCCCCTTTGTGGCAGGCCCTGAGATACTGGAACACTTGCTATCAAGTCCCCCCTAGTCCTTTTTGTTCTCTAGACCAGGGGTGTCAAACTCACGTCGTCACGGCGGTCTCACGTGACGTATCGGGACTTTTCCCCACTTCGCTAAACTGGGCGTGGGCGTGGCCAGCGCGTGACGCATCTGGTTCACGGGTCGGGAGTTTGACAGCCCTGCTCTAGACTACTAGCCAAACCCAAATCCTCCAATCGTTTTTCATGTTTTAGCCAGTGGTGAAATCGAAATATTTTTACCTACCGGTTCTGTGGGGCGTGGCTTGGTGAGCATGGTGTGGCTTGCTGGGCGTGGTTTGGTGGGCGTGGCAGGGGAAAGATACTGTAAAATCCCCATTCCCTCCCAACTCCTGGGGGAAGGATACTGCAAAATCTCCATTCCTACCCCACTCTGGGGCCAGCCAGAGGTGGTATTTGCCGGTTCTCCAAACTACTCAAAATTTCCGTTACCGGTTCTCCAGAACCTGTCAGGACCTGCTGGATTTCACCCCTGGTTTTAGCCTCCAGGCCTTTAATCATCTTAGTTGCTCTTTTTTGCACTTTTTCCAAAGTCTCAACATCTTTTTTGCAAAACTGGATGCAGGATTCCAGGTGTGGTCTTGCTAAGGCTTTATAATACTTCATGTGATTTTGATTTTACATCTCCTTATACAACCAAGGATTGTATTAGCTTTTTTGGCTGCTGCTGCACACTATTGGCTCAAGGTCCCTCTCATAGTTACTGTTTTGGAGCCAGGTTTCACCTAATCTGTACTTGTTCCCCACCCCTGTTATATGGCACAAGATACCCATGCCAGACTCCCCTGGGTACAGTAGCATTAACACCAACTTTATTTATTTATTTGTTTGATTTTTATCCTGCCTTTACTTTAGAAGTAATTCAAGGGGGTGAACATGCAGGTAGGTAGACCTGAACTTAAGACCACAATTGAGCCCAGCATTTTTTAAAATAAATTTTTATTTTTTTCTCCAACATTACCATACATATATAAATACATATATCTTACATTATACCAATAGACACCGTTATACATTATTATACAATTATTCTTAAGATATTCTCCTATATTACACCTAATTTATACTACTATTCATCAACCTGTTACTCTTTATTTCTTTACAATTTCTTGTAAAGAAAAGCCCAGCATTTCTGTTGCTAAGCGAGACATTGGTTAAGTGAATTTTGTCCCAATTTATGACCTTTCTTGTCACAGTTGTGAATAAGTGAATCACTGCAGTTGTTAAATTAGTAAACACGGTTGTTAAATGAATCTGGCCTCCCCATTGACTTTGCTTGCCAGGAGGTCGCAAAAGGGGATCACGTGACCCCAGGACAGAGCAACCGTCATAAACATGAATCAGTTGCCAAGACTCTGAATTTTGATCATGTGACCATGGGGATGCTGCAACGTGTGAAAAATGGAACAGTCGCAAGTGTGAAAAACAAGTCATTAGTCACTTTTTTCAGTGACGTTCTAACTTCGAACGGTCATTAAATGAACTGTTGTAAGTCGAGGACTTCCGGTACCTGTACAGCCAACAGTAATCCACAACATTGGGGATATGTCACTTCTTTTCATACCCAAAGGGGCCGCTGATCTCTCTCCCCCAACCCACTTCTCTAAAAAGGCAGCCATCTCTGGCTCTGCCAAGCTGTGTAGCTCCTAAGACCTCATCACTTATGGCCCATTTACCTCATAAAACTCTCTCCCAATTACAACACTAATGAAGGCCATTTGGAGCAGTGGGTTTTTTTCATGCATGCAAAAATATAGAGAGAATATACAGAAGAATCAGGTGATTCTCTCTCTCTCTCTCTCTCTCACACACACACACACACAGAGAGAGAGAGAGAGAGAGAGACAGACAGACAGACAGACGGACAGACAGACACACACAGAGTGCATATCTTCCTCTCCCGTCTCTCCCCCTCCCTCCCCTCCCTACTTCTCTCTTCCTCTATCCTTCTCCTCTCTTTCCCTCCCCCTTCGCTCTCTCTCTCCCTACTTCTCTCTCTTCCTCTCTATCCTTCTCTCTCCCTCCCTCCTTCTCTCTCACACACATACAGTGCATATCTTGCTCCCCCTTCCTCCTCCCTCTCCCCCTCCCTCTCTCCCTACTTCTCTCTTCCTCTCTATCCTTCTCCTCTCTCCCTCCCCCTTCGCTCTCTCTCCTTCCCTCTCTCCCTACTTCTCTCTCCCCCTCCCTCTCTCCCACTTATCTCTTCCTCTCTATCCTTCTCCCTCCCTCCTTCTCCCTCCCTCCCTCCCTCTCTCACACGCACAGTGCGTATCTTGCTCCCCTCCCTCTTCTCCCTCTCCCCCTCCCTCTCTCCTTACTTCTCTCTCCCTCTCCCTACCTCTCTCTTCCTCTCTCCTTCTCCTCTCTCCCTCCCTCTCCCCCTCCCTCTCTCCCCCTTCTCTCTCCCACTTCTCTTCCTCTCTATTCTTCTCTCCCTCCCTCCCTCTCTCTCACACACAGTGCGTATCTTGCTCCCCCTCCCTCTTCTCCCTCCCCCTCCCTCTCTCCTTACTTCTCCCTCCCTCTCCCTCCCTCTCTCTTCCTCTCTCTCCTTCTCCTCTCTCTCCCTCCCTCTCCCTACTTCTCTCTCCCCCTCCCTCTCTCCCCCTTCTCTCTCCCACTTCTCTCTTCCTCTCTATCCTTCTCTCTCCCTCCCTCCTTCTCCCTCCCTCCCTCTCTCTCTCTGTCACACACAGTGCGTATCTTGCTCCCCCTCCCTCCTTCTCCCTCTCCCCCTCTCTCTCCTTACTTCTCTCCCTCTCCCTCCCTCTCTCTTCATCTCCTCTCTCTCCCTCTTCTCTCCCCCTCCCTCTCACTTCTCACCTCTCTATCCTTCTCTCCCTCCCTCCCTCCCTCCCTCCCTCTCACACACACATTGCATATCTTCCTCCCTCTCTCCCCCTCCCTCTCTCTCCCTACTTCTCTCCCTCTCCCTACTTCTCTCCCTCCCTCCCTCCCTCCCTCCCTCCCTCTCTCTCTCTCTCCCTCTCTCACACACACACACACAGAGAGAGAGAGAATGCATATCTTCCTCCTCCCCATCCTCCATTTCATTAAAAGATTTCAATTTGGGGATGGGGATTTGGTAGAAAGGAAAGAGATTTAACAAAGGAAGGAGAATTAAGGAAACCAGAGGCAGATCATCCCTTTACAAATCAATGTCAAGAAGAAGAAGAAGAAGAAGAAGAAGAAGAAGAAGAAGAAGAAGAAGAGGAAGAGGAAGAGGAAGAGGAAGAGGAAGAGGAAGAGGAAGAGGAAGAAGAAGAGGAAGAAGAAGAGGAAGAAGAAAAAGAAGAAGGCAGATGGGCGTTTCCTTTTTAGCAAAAAAAAAAACATCCACCCCATTTTGTGTGGGTTTTTTTTTTAAAGCAAGAGAAACACTAGGTCTCCCCTGACTTCATTAGGGTAATAAGTTTCTTTTAAAAAACACTTTTGAAGCTAGGAAAATAGCTTTGAGCTCTGGGGAAAGGAGAGAAGAGAGTGCTGTTTAAAAGGACCATCTTTTGATTTGGCTGAAAGAGCAGATTTCCCAGAAAGAAAGAAACCGTGGCTGAATTAAAAGTGGCCCAGATAGACCGGAATTATTATTTTTTTAACCTGCTGATTTTTAGGAAAACTAAACCTTGAATTTAGCCAGTTCTGTCCTTTGGTTTTTCTCATCAAATACTTTAGAGCCGTTTTTTCTCAACCTTGGCAGCTTTCAGATGTGAGGTCTTGCAAGTCCCAGAATTCCTCAGCCAGCTGGCTGGGGAATTCTGGGACTTGAAGTCCTCACATCTGAAAGCTGCCAAGGTTCAGAAACACGGCTCTAATAGGTGGGGAAAGGAGAAGAATGGGACTGCCATGTCTCTACTCTCAGGTAGACTGTTGCATTGTGCTGGAAGCTCAGTTGGGGCTAGTCAGTTCAAAATCACATCCTTCTCCTTCTACCTTAAATGACACATCATGTTAAGCGACGCATGGCTTTCCTGCTGTAGCCCCCATTTGCTTAAATTCCCACATCATATTTAGGCCATCCCAAACAAGTCACCGTAGTGATTACCTGATGTGTGACGAAGCAGTTGTGCTCTGTAAACCATGCCACGTGATTTAACATTACAGTGAAGGTAAACTACGGTTTAGACTACTACTGCATGATGTCCTAATTCAGGGAATGGCCTTTTAAATAAGAGACTTGGAAAGGACCTTGGAGGCAGTGGGGAAATCCAATTTTTTTTACTACAGGTTCTGTGGGTGTGGCTTGGTGGGCGTGGCATGGGAAGGATACTGCAAAATCTCCATTCCCTCCCCACTCTGGGGCCAGCCAGAGGTGGTATTTGCCGGTTCTCCGAATTACTTAAAATTTCCACTACCGGTTCTCCAGAACCTGTCAGAACATGCTGGATTTCACCCCTGCTTGGAGGTCTTCTAGTCCAACCCCTGCTCAGGCAGGAAACCCTGTTATCATTTCTGACAAATGGTTGTCCAAGCTCTTCTTAAAACCGTCCAGTGATGGAGAACCCACAACTTCTGAAGGCAAGTCGTTCCACTGATTAATTGTTCTAACTGTCAGGAAATTTCTGAGGGTAGAGCGTAATCTATTGAGCTCACCCCAAGTATGTATGATTGTTGAATGGTTATTGTATACTTTTAATATTACGGTTTTAATTTTTATATTTGTTTTTAAATGCATATTTATTATTGGTTTCTTGTATTTTTGCTGTTGTACGCCGCCCGGAGTCCTCCGGGAGTTGGGCGGCATATAAGAATGCCAAATAAATAAATAAATAAATAAATAAATAAATAAATAAATTTCTCCTTAGTTCTAGTTTTCTTCTCTCCTTGATTAGTTTCCATCCATTGCTTCTCATCCTGCCTTCAGGTGCTTTGGAGAATAGGTTGACCCTCTCTTCTCTGTGGCAACCCCTTAAATATTGGAAGACTGCTATCATGTCACACATTGTCCTTTTCATTACATTGAGCCATGGTGGCACAGTGGTTAGAGTGCAGTACTGCAGGATATTTCTGCTGACTGCCAGCTGCCTGCAATTTGGCAGTTCGAATCTCAACAGGCTCAAGGTCGACTCAGCCTTCCATCCTTCTGAGGTCGGTAAAATGAGGACCTAGATTGTTGGGGGCAAGAGGCCGACTCTGCAAACCGCTTAGAGAGGGCTGTAACAGCACTGCGAAGCGGTATATAAGTCTTAAGTGCTATGGCTGTTGCTAAATTAGACAAATGGTTGAAAGAAACCATGGCTTGGTACATGAATGCAACTGTGACTAATTTGCCTAAAAACAGCCAAAACTGAAAGGTAGCAGGTCAGGAAATTACTATAGCATTTTCTGCTGAAATAGTATATCTCAATATGCAGAGAGTAGCAATAGCACTTAAGACTTATAAAACACCTCCATAGTGCTTTAGAGCAGTGGTGCCCTAAAGGTTGGGGGACCGGTTCCATGGAGAGGGACCAGAGGGGGCATGGTTTCGTGTGCTCCCTGCATTCCACGGATGAGGCTTCGCTTCTTTGCACGGCCTGGTTTCTAGCGTGCCACGGCCCGGTGCCAGTCCACGGCCCGGGGGGTGGGGACCTCCTGCTTTAGAGCACCCGCTCTGGTTTACAATGTAAGCATTATTTACATATTGCCCCCAACAATCTGTGTTCCCATTTTAACGATTTTGGAAGGATGGAAGGCTTAGTCAATCTCGTGACTAATCACGATCACGTGATTATAGAGATGCTGCAATGGTTGTAAGTATGAAAAACGGTCCCAAGTCACTTTTTTCCCATTTTAATTTCAAATGGTCACTAAATGAATAGTTGTAAGTCAAGGACTACCTGTACATTAGCTGGGGGGAAAGTTGCAACCCAACACATCTTGAGTTCATCCTTTGGGTGTAATAAACACAATCAGCTCGCTACAAATCCACAAAACGCAGTTTTTATTCCCAGGTTTGAAGGAGATACAACAAGCAGGAGAGGAATGTTTTATTATTCATTAACTGAAGAATTTTGGGAGTTTTTTTCTCTCCCTCTGGAACCAACACACACACACACAAAAAAAATCCCACAAGCATCAGAGTTTAGCATCGAGGTGCTCTCTTAACCTGCTTTATTTTTAAAACTGAAAACATTGTATATTGCATTGTTTTAATACAAGCTTACTGTATTAAAATCATTTTTTTTAAAAAAAACAAAAAACTCCCAACCTAACGGTAGCTGGTCCCAATAAAACCATCAAAGGACCATGCCTGAACTGATCATTTCGCAATTCGGTAATTAAAATATTGATTTCTTGGGTCCCAAAAATTATTTTTTTACTTGAGGACACAATACCTCTGTTACTGGCCAAATACAGTAGCACAGTGTTTCTCAACCTTGGGAATTTTAAGGCATGTGGACTTCAACTCCCAGAATTCCCCAGCTGGTTGGAGAATTCTCGGAATTGAAGTCCATATGCCTTAAAATTCCCAAGGTTGAAAAAACACTGCAGTAGCAGAATAATAATAATTATTAGTCACTTATTGGGCTGAACAAAGAAACATCCAGTTCTTATTTCTCCAAGTACCATCCTATCCAAAACCAATCTTCTGTATTTAACTGGAAATATTATTTTAAAATTGGCTTGCCATAGTATATGATCACCCTGTCGGAGGTAAGAACTGCAATGAATTAAATGTTCAATATGATCTCAATTAATTTATTGGGGGCGGGGAATATCTTTCCTATCTATCCAGGAAGGGGCAAGTTTTACTAATTTTTGTTTGCAGCTACTGGCCCACCATGCACTCCCTAAAGCAGGGGTCTCCAACCTTGGCAACTTTAAGACCTGTGGACTTCAACTCCCAGAATTCTATATTAAAAAAATAAATATTTTTTTAAAGTTGCCAAGGTTGGAGACCCTTGCCTTAAAGTACAGCTGCTGTCTCATTACATTTTTAAGATGCTAATGGAGCGTTTTCTGCTATCCTTCATTTGTAAGCACATTTTCCCAATTGTTAAGCAATCTATTGTGGTCTTGTGTTGCTTCTCCCCTGGGAGAAGGTGGGATGGGTCAACATGAATCAAGCTGTGCCTTAAACAGGGTCGCTGAAATGGAATCAACTAAAAAAAGGAAAACAAATTTCTTTTGCAAAAATTACCAGGTGCCAGCACCGTGCTTGTGGTCATCAAACTAACTGCTTTGCATGTTGCTTGCTCCAACGGTTTATGGAATGACGTTGTTTGACGAACCACCAGATTCAAAAGCAGGCAGCCATATTTTTTTCTCTCAATGACACAAAACCAAAGGCTAAAGTAGAACAGGAAATCCAGGCAGAGGCCAAACGAGGTGGGCAGCCTGCAGTTCCTTTAATGCAGAAGCTGGTGAATGACGTGACCTGGCTTTGGTGTCCTCCAATGTGCCACCTGGACCCCCAAGCTTTTTCCTCAGGGCGGTGCCCACCGCAAAGTGCATCCTTGAATTTTTCCAATCTTAAGGAGGTCCAACTTCCCTGATAAGAAAGATCCCATCCCAAGCGACGGCGGCCAGTACCCACTTCAAACTGTGAATGGCAGCTTTGCATCATCTCTCAGCCGCTCGTTCCAAATTGATGAGCAAGGTAGAAAGACCCACCACCCTGGGGGGAAACCCTCCTAACTTTTTTTCTGCGGTTTTGCAACTCCAGGCAGATACATTCACTCTCGTGGGCTGTACGACCGTTCTCTCGTTCGAGGGGCCTGAAGAGAAAGTTTCACGCTGCTAGGTTTTCACATCGCAAGGAACTTCAGGATTATTATTATTATTATTATTATTTTTAAAGTAACAGAGGTTCGAGTTTCTTCCATTGGTGAAACTGCTTCTTCTCTGGTCAAGCTGGAAAACCCACAAGTCCTATTATCACCTAGAGAACAAAAACAACAGCATTAGACTCAGTGGCTGTATTCAATTCAGTACAGGTACCGTATTTTTCAGAGTATAAGACGCACCTTTTTACCCCCCAAAAGAGGGTGAAAACTTGGGTGCGTCTTATACACCGAATGTAGACCCCCCCCCACCCTTTGGCCCCTGTCTTCCAGCAATTTACCTGTTTGCAGCAAAGAGGGAAGAGCCTGTAAAGCCAAGCAAGTCATTAGCAGCTTCCCGACCTACAGCTGATTTGCCACATGCTAAAATGAAAGTGAAACTAGCTTGCAAAGAGGCAAATAGCTGGGAGAGACAGGCAGATTTTTATTTTCTGCTGAACTGCATGCAAGGGGGTAAGTGAATAACTATAAATGTCTGTAGAATGTTCAAATTATTAGACTTGTTTTTTAAAGACTGCTTTATTATTGTTCTAGAGCCAGGGGTCTCCAACCTTGGCAATTTAAAGACTTGTGGACTTCAACTCCCAGAATTCCACAGCCAGCTTTGTTAGCTTTGCTGGCTATGGAATTCTGGGAGTTGAAGTCCACAAGTCTTAAAGTTGTCAAGGTTGGAGACCCCTGTAAATCTAGACAACTTAACACAATAAAGAAGCTTTTTAAAATAAATGCTTGCTCTGAAGAGGCCCAGTGCTATTGTATCTTCTTTTAAATAATAGAGAATAATGTATACTTCCAGAAATTGTAATTAATTTTAACAGCTCTGTACAAATATAGTCTGAAATGTAACAGTGTCCTGTTTAGTATTAAAGTTAAATCCTGAGTTACCTTGGAGTAGATCTATTTAAATAATTGGGAGGAGTTAGTGTGACTACATTTAAGAAAACTTTCCGGCATAATGTACATTTCTCTAATTCTTTGCTATTTCTATGGGTCAGGCACACATGCACAGAACTGGTGTAAACTTTGAAGCCAGCTCATAACTAGCCCCCAGATAGGTCCATTGTAACTTCAAACAGTCATAAAGCAACAAATTGTAAGTCAAGGACTATCTGTCTAGCGAGTTCTTTGAGCCACTTCTTCACTGCAGTTTTCACTTCCTCGTCACTGGAATAATAATCCTCCATACTCAGCAGATTTAGCGCCTTCAGACTATCATCTCTTCGGCCCCATGAAAGAGGGTTTGAGAGGTAAACATTATTCCAGTGACGAGGAAGTGAAAACTGCAGTGAAGAAGTGGCTCAAAGAATAGTCAACAGAATTTTACGAGGCAGGGATACATGCTCTCATTTGAACGTGGAACATTGCTATTGAGAGAAACGGTGACTATGCTGAGAAGTAGGGATGTGATCCACAGAGGACCAGCTTCATTTTGATGTATGCTACATGTTCCTGTGTTGGGAATTACACCTGTCCTAAAAAAAATGGCATTACTTTTTGATTCACCCTCGTACTTAAAGAATTGCTGGGAATTGGGCAGTATGTAAGTTTAATAAATTATTATTAAAATGCCAACATTCAATATGGAAGAAGAGAAATTACAGATCCGTCCCATCATAGTAAGCACTTAGTAAGCACTTTTCTTATATACCGCTTCATAGTGCTTTACAGCCCTCTCTAAGCGGTTTACAGAGTTCAGCATATTGCCCCCAACAATCTGGGTCCTCATTTTACCGACCTCGGAAGGATGGAAGGCTGAGTCAACCTTGAGCCTGGTGAGATTTGAACAGCTGAACTGCTGAACTAGCAGTCAGCCTGCAGTGGCTGCATTTAACCACTGCACCACTTCAGCTCTTGGCAATACAAGTGACAAATCAGTTTAAAAACTTGAAATAAATTACTCTGGACAGACTTAAGAGGTAGTTAACTAATTAACTGAAGTTAACTCCCAATTCCATAAGTTGACCAGAGAAATAAAGAATATAAACACTTAGTTTAACAGAACAGACATAAAACAGCTTCTACAGACTGACTATGGTTAAACATGAGGTTTCCACAGAATCTACTTCAGAGTCAATATCCATAGCATTACATTTGCATATTTTCTCCTTGATTTCAAATTGCCTGGCTTATTTGATTTATACAGTTGCCTTCCTCAGTTGGATAACTTTGGGCAGCTTACAATTTAACAATTACAAAAAATAGTACAATGAAGCCACATAAAGAATGTTAAGGGGGGCATTCCCCCGTAGAGGCGATCTGTGGATCTTGGCTTCCTTGAAGTCATTCTCATTAGAAAATAAAACCGAGATTCAAATCTAATTAACAAAATATTTATTTCAGTAGAAAAGTAATAAAAGAATTCCTTAATAAACTACATCTTATCAGCTAATGAAAGTCACGTCTGCCTTCGGCAGAAATGGACAAAGAGAAGGAAGGAATGGGAGTTAACAAAAACTCCTGGAATGCACGCCTGCGTAGTAAAATATATCACATGTCTGCTTGATCATAAATACAAGAACCTTAGGAAACATAGAGATGCACAAACTGGCAATATTCACATCGTGACAAAGAATGTCTAGGAAACCAATACAAATTAAATTCTGTTCAAGTACTGAAACTATTGAATTAAGCATCATAATCCAGGCTCGCAAAGGCTGATGCAAACATAATCCGAAGGGCCTTTAGGTCTCCAGCCCTGAACAAAATAGGCAAAAAGTAATTAATATGCACAGAATCTATAATTCCTTGCAATCCAATCACACTATCCTGCAGCCCTGTCCCTAGGAATCATTTGTATTGCTGCAGCAAACTAAAGAACACAGAACGAAACTGACTCTCACCGTCTCAAATTCCTTATTTCAAATACCGTATCTTCGTCGCTCTCCAGAGAAGCCATCTCCATGGGATCTTCAGAGTTGGACAGAAGTCCGTATTTTTTCCGTGGAGGTTTCCTTCTCCTACAAAATAAGTCTATAATCAGTTGCAGAATTCATTCACAAATTTAGTTCACAAATCCATATAATTGGCCATCTTCCTCAACTACTGTATTTTTCGGAGTATAAGACGCACCTTAGTTTGGGGGGAGGAAAACAAGGAAAAAAGGCCTCTGCCTCCCAGCAATTTGCCAAACACCAAACAGCAATACACTGTTTGCTGTGTATTTCTGTGCATGTGTGTCTGACCCATAGAAATGGCAAAGAATTGGAGAAATGTACATTTATGGCAGTATATTAATCCCAGAAAGTTTTCTTAAATGTAATCACACTAACTCCTCCCAATTATTTAAATAGATCTACTCCAAACATGACTAAGTCAGGGTTTCTCAGCTGCCTTCTTTTAATACTAATACTTAATATTAATACTTAATACTAAAACAGGACATTTCAGATTATACTTTTACAGATCTTTAAAATTGATGTGGCTTTCTGAAAGTATTCTCTGCTATTTAAAAGAAGATACAATAGCACTGGGCCTCTTCAGAGCAAGCATTTATTTTAAAAAGCTTCTTCATTTTGTTAAGTTGTCTAGAACAATAATAAAGCAGTGTTTAAAAAATAAGTCTAATAATTTGAACACTCTACATTTAACAAAATAACATATTAACAGAATCTGCCTCTATCTAGGATAGAACTCACAACCTCCTGATTGTGAGGCAAGAGCTCTATCTCTGAGCCATATAGCTTGCCTTCTTGCGATTTCAGCAGTCTAATATTGCCAGCAGTTTATCTCCCAGCAATTTTGTCACATTACAGCCACCGTAGTTAGTTTCATTTTACCACGTGGCTTGCAAGCCTCCATCAGCTGTAGGTCGGGAGGCAGATCATCTCTTCTTGTGCTCTTCTTGTGCTTTGCCCTGTTTGCTGCAAAGAGGTAAATTGCTGGCAGGCAGAGGCCAAAGGGTGGGGGTGGCTGGGTGGGGCTACATTCGGTGTATAAGACGCACCCAAGTTTTCACCCTCTTTTTGAGGGTAAAAGGGTGCGTCTTATACTCCGAAAAATACGGTAACTCCACACAGCTCGCAAAGCATAAAACAGGAAACTGCCTACAACACCAGCAAAAAAATATGTAATCAAATTTTCAAAGCACAAGGCCAACAGGACCAGAGCCATCTAAGGGGGAAGCTGTTCCACAGGGCAGGTGATTTGACTAAGAAGGCACAATATAAAATGACACTGTTCCATAAAATGACATTGTTTTATAGAATGTCCTGGAGCAAGCCCATTTTGCTATATCTAGTGAGACTATTGACCTCTCAAGTATCCTGGCCCCATACCATAACTGGCACCTTACATTGCACCTGGAAATGTACTGAAAGCAAGTATAGCTTCAGTAATAGTGGGGTGGGGTGGGTGCACTGTGGCACCCCCAAAACTGTCCATGCTGCCACATTCTGGATCAGCTGCTTTTCAAAGGCAGCTTCATGCATGTTGCAACAGCCCAACCAGGAAGTGACTAAGGCATATGTGTGACTGAATGCAGCCTCTCGATACAGCTATGCTGGCTGGAGAATTCTGGGAGTTGAAGTCCACAAGTCTTAAAGTTGCCAAGGTTGAAGACCTCTAGAACTAGAAGCACCTCCAAATTTTAGCCCGCCTTAATCTAGGAGTAGAATCCCATCCAGAACTAGTAACTGAAGTTTTCTAGATCCAGAAGCCTTTTGGTACCATTGCTTTATTACTTCTGCCAGTTTAAGAGGATTCCCACTTAAAGGCAATGTTAAATCAAGTTTATGAGACTAATGGGCAGTGTTGGGCTTTAGTGCCTGAGGTCTTAACAACAGATTTCTACTGTGGCTGATATCTCCAGAGGAAAGGCAGTCTCAGGCAACTGAGCAAAGACTTGGCCCTTGATTTTATATGTACGAGGGTGAGTCAAAACGTAATGCCATTTTCTTTAGGACAGGTATAATTAGGAACATGTAGCATGTAGGAACATGTAGCATACATCAAAATGAAACTGATTCTCTGTGGATCACATCCCTACTTCTCAACATAGTCACCGTTTTTCTCAATAGCAATGTTCCACCTTCGAATAAGAGCATGTATCCCTGACTCATACAATTCTGTTTACTATTCTTTGAGCCACTTCTTCACTGCAGTTTTCACTTCACTGAGTCCCCAGGGAGTAGGGCGTCATATAAGAACACTAAATAAATAAGAACACTAAAAATACTTCCTTGTCACTGGAATAATAATCCTCCATACTCATCATCTCTTTGGCCCCATGAAAGAGGATTTGAGAGGCAAACATTATTCCAGTGACGAGGAAGTGAAAACTGCAGTGAAGAAGTAGCTCAAAGAACAGTTAACAAAATTTTACGAGGCAGGGATACATGCTCTCATTCGAAGGTGGAACATTGCTATTGAGAGAAGCGGTGACTATGTTGAGAAGTAGGGATGTGATCCACAGAGGAGCAGCTTCATTTTGATGTATGCTACATGTTCCTGTGTTGGTAATTATACCTGTCCTAAAGAAAATGGCATTACGTTTTGACTTACCCTCATATATTATTATATTAGATTTATTACACTAATCAATGTGTCCTAAGTGACAACAAATAGGTAAGTACAATACAGGTAGTCCTTGACTTACAACCAAAATGTTAAGTGAGTTTTGCCCCATTTTGTGATTTTTCTTGCCACAGTTCTTAAATGACTCACTGCAATTAAGTTAGTAACAGAGTTGTTAAGTGAATCTGACTTCCCCATTGACTTTGCTTGAGGGAAGGTCACAAAAGGCGATCACATAACCCCAGGACACTGCAACCGTCGTAAAAATGAATCACTTGCCAAGCATCTGAACTTTGATCACGTGACCAGGGGGATGCTGCAATGGCCATAAATGTGCAAAACGGTCATAAGTCACTTTTTTCAGTGCTGTTGTAACTTTGAACAGTCACTAAATGAACCGTTTTAAGTCAAGGACTACCTACATATAAAATTGGCTCCACGTGCAGTTATATTGAAGAACTTGCAGTTTCTCTCAGAACTGCCACTACAGGTAGTCCTCGACTTACAACAGTTCATTTAGTGACCATTCAAAGTTACAACGGCGCTGAAAAAAGTGACTTATGATCATTTTTCACACTTATGACCATGGCAGCATTCCCACGGACATGTGATTTATGCATTCAGATGCTTGACAACTGGTTCACATTTATGACAGCTGCAGTGTCCCGGAATCATGTTTTGAAACCTTGCAACAAGCACAGTCAAAGTCACTCAACAACCATGTTACTAATTTAGTGAGTGCAGTGATTCACTTAACAAATGTGTTAAGAAAAGTCATAAAATGGGAGCAAAACTCACTTAACAAATTTCTCACTAAGCAACATAAATGCTAGGCTCAATTTTGGTCGTAAGTCGAGGACTATCTGTATTTAGTATCAATCTTAACACTTTCTGTTAATACTGAATAGTGATCATGAACCGGTGCTTTACAAAGATAAGGTGCTTGCTTGACTGCTAATAGTTTCTCTATTAGGAACTGAATAAAAGAGATCACGCTTACTCCCACTTAGTACTCTTCAGATGCTCAGAGACTAGTCTATCAACTCCAGCTAGCATGCCAACTGACGGGCTGGGTGGAAGCTGAAGATCACAACCGATTGAAGCAGGTCCTTCTCCCTTAGTCTATAAACGGCGGCCAATTAGGTTTGGTATTCCTAGAGGTCATCTAGACCCACCCCACCCGCATGGAAGCCCCGGCCTTCCTCACCGAAACGTGCGGCCTCCGAGATAGTAGAAGAGGCCGATGGCCGCCAGACCGGCCAGGACGTAGAGCGCGCGGTGAAGGGCCGACAGGCCCAATCTCGACATCCCCGACGGCTGGGACCCGGATGTCGTAGTGGTTGTGGCGGTGGAAGCGGGCCGGGAGGCACCCTCCTGGTTTTTCTCTTTCGGCGGCAGGGAAGGAGGGAGAGACGGGGCCTCGACGTGTTCCGTCTTATTCGAGTGCGACGTCGGCGTCGCTGCGACTACTACGATCCAAAGCGCCAGCGGCCAAACGAAGCAAGTCGCCGCCATTCGGATCGGCAAACGCCGATTCTGAGGAAAAGCGGCCCGGACCGGAAGTGTCTGCGGGGGGACGCAGTGCAGCGTCGGACCAACTTCCGGTTGCTAACCGCAATTGGGGGAAGTAGGCTCGGACGGATTTCTACAGGGAATTGCCTTGTTCTTGGAGCCGTGAATGGAGGTAGTCGAAAGCGGAACCCGAATATCTTAAACCTAAAATAAGGCGAGAGAAATCCGCACAGGGCTAAATAAAAGAGATTAAGTAAACATCGGGTCAACTCGCAGAAATCGGGACTACAGTTCCCACACAGCACCGCCGCCTGAGCGAGCCTCAATGGCTATTGGTCAATTTTCCCATGCATCGCGCGGGAAAGGGGGCGGGGCCTTATCAGAAGTGACGTATAAGGCTGTTGGCGGTATGATGTGTTTGGGAAATGCAGTTCGGCATTGGAGCGGGTGGAGTTTATGCCGCGGTGCTTCTTGGGAAAATCTCCCTTGATGGTCACAAAAGAGTACGTTGAGGTCGTCCTGCTTCCCGTCATGCCTTGCGGCAAACTTTTTTTTTTCCCGCGGAGTCTGCTGGGAGTTGTAGGCCAGGCCTGGTTGCCGGTCGACCTCTCTGCTTTTCCTCCTCTCTGCCCTTGGCTTCGCCATGTTCCCCGTCGGCCGTTTTCTCGCCCGCGCTTTGGTGTTGGGGTCCCGGTCCCCGTCCCGTCATTATGCTGAAGCGGCGGCAGCTGCTACGGGCCCTGCACAGCTGGCCTTCACCTTCGCCTCACCCTCTGAGGTATTGTCATGGCAACCGAACTGAGGCGGGCATGTGGGCCTCGGGGCGGCAGTGCCGGACCTGCTGCTGGGTCGCGCATTCGTTGTCGGAACGGTTTTATGGGTTTGGGCATCCGTTAAGCTCGCGTGTTTTGTTAACCCGGGTTTAGTCTGTTGTGTGAACGTGCCCGATGGGAAGGGCAGTTCCTAGTTAACCAGATCGAGATGCAAGCAGGTAATGGAGGAGGAGGCTGGATTCGCTTAACAACTACATGATTCACTTAATAACCCATGGGAAAAAGGCTTTGAAATTGGGCACGACTCACTTAACAGCCGCCTTGGCTTAGCAATTGAAATTATGGTCCCCATTGCCATAAATCGAGGATTATCTGTATTGGGCTCCCTGGATTGGAGCTGGAGGACATTGTTTCAAATTTTTGGTGGCCATGGGTTCTGTACCCAGAGAAATAATTATTTTTTAATTTATATACCATTTGATTGTCAGCAACTCTGGGCAGTATAAAAGTATCCTTCATATGAATCAAGAAAAATAATTATCAGCTCCATCTCTTCTCTTTTGCTTTCTATTTTAAAAAAAATCCAGATGTAGGGCTTTCTCTCCTTTTCAGGTTCGTTGGAGATACCCTTTTTACAGGTAGACCTTGACTTACAATCACAATTGAGCCCAAAATTATGATGTGGATTTTTTTTCCCATTTTATGAGCTTTCTTGCCACAGTTGTTAAGTGAATCACTGCAGTTGTTAATTAGTAACACTGTTGTTAAGTGAATCTGGTTTTCCCATTGACTTTGCTTGTCAGAAGGCCGCAAAAGGGGATCACATGACCCCGGGACACTACATCGGTCATAAAAGTGGGTCAGTTCCCAAGCATCTGAATTTTGATCATGTGACCATGTGGATGCTGCAATAGTCATAAGTGTGAAAAATGGTCATAAATCACTTTTTTCAATGCTAAGTTGTAACTTTGAACGGTCACTAAATGAACTGTTGTAAGTTAGGAGCTGAAGTGGTGCAGTGGTTAAATGCAGCCATTGCAGGCTGACTGCTAGTTCAACAGTTCAGCTGTTCAAATCTCACTAGGCTCAAGGTTGACTCAGCCTTCCATCCTTCCGAGGTGGGTAAAATGAGGACCCAGATTGTTGGGGGCAATATGCTGAACTCTGTAAACCGCTTAGAGAGGGCTGTAAAGCACTATGAAGCGGTATATAAGTCTAAGTGCTATTGCTAACTACCTGTATTTTCTTTCCCATTGTTTTTTCCTACAGGTTTTCTACAACGCTGCCGTTGTGAAACAGGTGGATGTTCCCACCTTAAGTGGATCCTTTGGCATCTTGGCTGCTCACGTTCCCACTCTGCAAGTCCTGAGACCTGGCATTGTAACTGTCTTTGATGAGGATGGCTCCTCCAAAAAATACTTCGGTGCGTGTGAAAATGATGGCTGGTGGAAAGAACAGGAAATTATCTTAGCTGAGGGTATCTTTCAGGAAAGATCTGCAGTCCACTTTTCTGAGGATCTGCAAACGGCTTGGGAACCAACAATAATTTATATTATTTTTTTAACATATTAAAATATGTTAAAAATATGTTAAGGCTCTACTCACAGTCACTCATGCCCTTGTCACCTCTCGATTGGACTACTGTAATGCGCTCTACATGGGGCTAACCTTGAAGAGTATCCGGAGACTTCAACTGGTGCAAAATGCGGCTGCGCGTGCTGTGGTGGGTGTCTCAAGATACACCCACGTAACATCCATACTCCGCCAGCTGCATTGGTTGCCCATTGGTCTCCGGGTGCAATTCAAGGTGTTGATTATCATCTTTAAAGCCCTACATGGCTTAGGACCAGGTTACCTCCGGGACCGCACCCTACCTCATACTTCCCTTCGACTGGTCAGGTCCCACAGAGTGGGTCTCCTCCAGGTCCCGTCAACCAAACAATGCCGGCTGGCGGGGCCTAGAGGGAGGGCCTTCTCTGTGGGGGGCCCTGTTCTCTGGAACCAACTACCCCCAGAGATCTGAATCATCCCCACCTTGCTGGCCTTCCGAAAAGCCATTAAGACATGGCTCTTCCTGCACGCGGGGTGATTTGAGACAATTTCACATCTTACATATGTATGGTTTTGTATGTTTTTTAAATTCTTTTTTAAACTGTTATTAAATTATTATATTGTTTAGTTGTTCTTTAAATGTTGTACGCCGCCCTGAGTCCCCAGGGAGTAGGGCAACATATAAGAACACTTAAATAAATAAATAAATATGTTAGTTTAATTTATGTTAGTTAATTAGCTAAAGTAACTGCTGAAGTGTTTCTGAGCACAAACTATTCCTTGAATGAAAACATTCTCATATTTTGCAAAACTATTGTTCACAGTTAAAGAGAAAGGACTCATTCACCTCCCTAAATTAGTTCTCTTTCTTCCAAATATTGACTAGCTATTAACTCCCAAAGATTAATCACGATAACAGCATCAAGGTCAGGACAAATAATACCACTTTATACCACACTAGTGAAGCCACACTTTGAATAAAACATCTAGTTCTGGTCGCCATGATATGAGCATCTTGCTGAGACCCTAGAAAGTGTGCAAGGAAGAGCAACAAAGATGATAAGGGGCCTGTAGGCTAAATCCTATGGTGCATGGCTAAGGGAGCTAGGTATGTCTAGTCTATTTGTATTTGTATTTGTTTATTTGTCAAGCATATATGATTATAAGCAAAGTATAAACAGTAAAACATGATTGAATATATATGTAATAGTACAAGCATGAATAAGAGTAAAAGAGGTATGAATATATGGGTACATTAGGACAGGAACGGTAGGCACGGTTGTGCGCTTATGCACGCCCCTTACCGACCTCTTAGGAATGGGGTGAGGTCGATGGTAGATAATCCGAGGTTGAAGTTTTTGGGGTTTGGGGAAGAAACTACTGAGTCAGGTAAAGTGTTCCAGGCATTGACCACTCTGTTGAAGTCGAATTTTTTGCAATCAAGTTTGGAGCGGTTTACATTAAGTCTGTATCTATTGTGAGCTCGTGTATTATTGTGGTTGAAGCTGAAGTAGTCATTAACAGGTAGGACATTGTGGCAGATAATTTTGTGAGCTACACTTAGGTCATATCGGAGGCGGCGTAGTTCTAAATTTTCAAGTCCCAAAATTTCAAGTCTGGTTTCATAAGGTATTCTGTTGTGAACAGAGGAATGTAATACTCTTCTTGTGAAGTATCTCTGGACATTCTCAATTGTGTTAATGTCTGATATGTAGTGTGGGTTCTATCTAAGAGAAGAATTAAGGGAGACATGATAACTGTCTTCCAGTACTTGAGGGGTTGTCTCAGAGAAGAGGGAACTGACTTATTCTCAGTATCAGAAGGCAGGACAAAAAGTAATGGGTGGAAGCTTATTAAAGAGAGGTCCAACCTTAGAAGTAAAGAGAAATTTTCTGACAGAACAATTGATGGAATAGCTTGCCTCCTGAAGTTGTGGGTGCTCCATTACTGGAGGTTTTCAAGAATAGACTGGACAATCATTTGGTCAGGATGGTATAAGATCTCCTGCCTTAAGCTGGGGGCTGGACTTAGGCCTCCAAGATCCCTTCCAGTCCTGTAATTCTATGTTCTATGTACCTATATATGAACCCCGGTGGCACAGTGGTTAGAGTGCAGTACTGCAGGCTACTTCTGCTGACTGCCAGCCGCCTGCAATTTGGCAGTTCAAATCTCACCAGGCTCAAGGTTGACTCAGCCTTCCTTCCTTGCGAGGTGGGTAAAATGAGGGCCCAGATCGTTGGGGGCAATAGGCTGACTCTGTAAACCACTTAAGAGAGGGCTGTAAAGGGATATATAAGTCTGAAGTGCTCTTGCTATATATGCACAGAAAGGATTAAAAGTGGCCAGGCTCACTCCCCTTCACCCACTGAACTGAAAAAATGGTAGCGATGTAAGATGCCTGACTTGGCAACAAACTAGTCCTTGACTTACAACCATTTGTTAGTGGCCGTTATAACAGCATTGAGAAAAATGCTTATGATTGTTTTTCATACTTATGACGGTATGACCCTTGCAGCATCCCGTGGTCAGGTGATCAAAATTCACACACTTGGCAACTGGCATGTATTGATGATGGTTGCAGTATCCTGGGGTCACGTGATCACTTCTTGTGACCTCCTGACAAGCACAGTCAATGGGGGAAGCCGGATTTACTCAACAACCATGTTACTGACATAACTGCATTGATTCACTTAACACCTGTGGCAAGAAAGGTTATAAAATGGGGCAAATACTCACTCAACTGTCTTGCTTAGCAACAGTAATGCTGAGCTCAATTGTGGTCATAAGTTGAGGAGTACTTGTACTTTGCCTCAGTTAAGAAGGGAACCCCCTCCACCCTAACCCACTCTAGTTATATTTAGATTAATTCAGATCCCTGGTTAACATTCTCCAGGCTTGTTAGACTACCATTCCCAGGATTCTTCATTGTTTCTTCATTGAAATTTGAATTATGGTGGGGGTGGGGGGGAGGCCTTTTTTCTTTGGGGAAATGAATGTTCCCCCCCCCCCCGCAATGCATTTTTGTGGAGAAGAGGAGGATATATGGGAAAACCTGAAAGTATGCCTTAAGCATCCAGCAGAAATCTTCCTCTTCCTCTGGATATTTTAAATAATTAGCGGATTTGTGGTTGCTCTATTTTGCTGGTGGTTTTGCTTTGGCTTTGTTACAGTCTGCATTTTCTGCCCTCTGGCTGGTCCTCCCACCATCATTGATTGTAGTTTTCTACCTCATGCATTTCATTAGCCAGACGTCACCCAGAGAACATCCATCACCGCCTATCTAGAAAAGGAATGAAATAAGCAAATCTCTGTAAGGAGGAAATTCTAATCACTCGGGGGGCCTTTGTCACTGACTGATTATACCATTTCTTTGCAATTGTTTAGTGAGCAGCGGTTCTCTCACCGTGAATGCAGATTCCTCTGTCCAGCTGTTAGCTGAAGAAGTGGCTTTATTGGATCAGCTGGATGCTGCGGTTAGTATTTGTCTGTCTCTCCTCTTTTCATTTCTTCCCTCCACCTCCCTCTGCGGACAATCCCCGCTTGGCTGCCAAATTAGGAGGGGTTTTTCTCTGCACCATGCTGACTCAGCAGCACTGCAGTTCCGCTGTCTTTTTAAAAAAAAAATCAATTCTGCTGCAGTTCAATTGCCATTCCAGTCAGTATTTAAAGTAAAAAAAATGCTTTGGTTAAAGAAGTACTAATTTTTGTAGTCAAGTTTGAAATGAAGGGTCCTTGGTGCTCTCTGAGCTTGGTGGTTTTCTTGCAGACTTTTCATATTAAAGTTTGTTGCAAAAATCAAAACCAGGAGCACACACAGATGACCGATTCAGCTGGATTCATTAACTTCTTTATAAACATAGTAACAGATGAATTTACAATACTATTAGCAGAGTTCTTCAATGTAGTTACAGGTAAACACAAGCAGGAGAGTTAGTTTCATTTCAGCAGCAGACAAGCACAGAGTGGACAAGAGAGCAGAGTGGACTGAAGCCACACCCAGCCTTAAGCTTAAGCTTTCAGTTTTGATTCTCTGCACAGACTCAGAAGTGGTTAGCTCCCATTGGCTGACTTAGTTGCTATGCCTATTCATTGGCTAACCTTGTTAACATGGCTCTCCCAGTTCATGAATATCTTAACATTTCATTACCCAAACTAGGTGATATCATCAGTGCTAGTAAGGAGAGGGGTTTAAAAAGAGAGCAAACACCATTCCTTACCTAGCATTGATGATGTTACCTAGTTGGGTAATGAAACATCTGCAAGAAAACAGTCAAGCTCAGAGAGCACCTAGGATCTTTCAAGTACTAATCTGAGTATTAAAGATTCCGTAGAAGACATGAACGGAACACCCTACTTATTAATGCAAACATGCTGGTTGGCAGTCTGTAGAGATTCTCAATCATCCAGGTCATGGTTGTCCCAAAGGTGCTTTTTCAGGAGGCAACTGGACTTTTCTTGTTTTTTCTTTGGAAGACGTTTCGCTTCTCATCCAAGAAGCTTCTTCAGCTCTGACTGGATGGCGGGGAATGGAAGGATTTATACTCCTTGCAGACAGCTGGTCATTTGCAACCTTTTTAGAGAGCCCTTGAGGCCACTTGGAGGTTTCTCTGTGTCCTCAGGGTCACTTCAGTAGTGCTCCTGGTTCCTGTAGTCTGCAATTTTTTTATCTGGAAATCCATTCCTACTCCCACACCATTCCAAGGGTGTTCATCCCAAATTCTATAGCTAAAAGGTCTGTAGAGATTCTCAGTCCTCCAGGTCATCCATGCTGGCAATTCTGGGAGTTGAGGTCCGTGCATCTGAAAGTTCCTGAGGTTGAGAAACATTACCCTTTACAGCAGGTGTTAGGATGAGAATAAAATCTCGTAGAGGCGATGTTGGATCTTTACTTGGAATCCGGACAGTTAGAAATAAAACCGAGATTAAATGTCTAATAGAAAATATTTATTTCAGTACAAAAACAATAAATCCTGAATAATTACATCTTTGCTAAGAAACACGACCGTTCAGGTCAAGAGCTAAGGCAGAAGAAAATTAATGGTGGATTAGGAATGTAGTCATGCGTACACATCATATCACATGTTCTGCTTGTATTGGAATATACCATAATATTAGATAGGGGTGCATCACCCTACATAGACATACCACTGACAATATTCACTACGTGACAGCAGGTGCCTTTCGGTCCACATCAATTTCTCTTTCCCTAACAAGGCCCCCACATCTACGGGTGTTGCTTCTTTTGCCTTAAACCCTGATATATTTTTTTCCTGTACACAGACGGCCAAGTCAAACTTGGACAAAGCCTTGTCGGAACTCGCATCGGCCACCGACGAGGTAGCAAAAGCAGAAGCGCAGATCAGTGTGGAAGCCAACGAAGCAATTATGAAAGCTTTGGAGTGAGCAGGTAAGTCATTCTCGTTGGGTTTCTGCTTCGGTTTAGCCTCCCAACACCTGCTTACAGCTCCCTGTTCAGTTTCCAGCTGGCATTTGAGGATTTGTAGTCGAGGGGTGCAGCGTTTTTTTTTCTGGTCAAGCAATACAAATAGTCCTTGACTTATGACCACAACGGAGCCCATAGTGTCCATTGCTAAGCAAAACCAGCCGTTAAGTGAATTTTACCACATTTTACACATTTTTCTTGGCACGGTCGTTAAGTGAATCACTGAAGTTGTTAAGTCAGTAACATGGTTGTTAAGTGAATCCGGTTTCCTCCTCAACTTTACTTGTCAGAAGGTCATACAAGGTGATCACAGGACCTCGGGACACTGGAACCGTCACAAATACATGCCAGTTGCCAAGAGTTTTGAACACGTGACCTTGAGGATGTTGCAAGGGTCATAAGGACCCTTGCAAAAAAGGGTCAGAAGGAGCCGAGGTGGCGCAGTGGTTAAAAGCAGCACTGCAACCTACTAGTTCAGCAGTTCAGCTGTTCAAATCTCACCGGCTCAAGGCTGACTCAGCCTTCCATCCTTCCGAGGTGGGTAAAATGAGGACCCAGATTGTTGGGGGCAATATGCTGAACTCTGTAAACCGCTTAGAGAGGGCTGTAAAGCACTATGAAGCGGTATATAAGTCTAAGTGCTAGTGCTATTGCTATAAGTGTGAAAATCATAAGTCATTTTTTTCAGTGCTGTTGTAACTTTGAACAGTCACTAATCAAATGGTTTTAAGTTGAGGACTATCTATAAAGGCTATGTTCTTGAGTGTGGAGCTGCGGGCTGGAATCCAAAAGATTTTTAGGGTCATACGCCGTAGATGCAGGTAGTCCTCGACTTCTGCTGGTCACTTAACGAGTGTTCAAAGTTACAACCAATCTGAAATAGGGTTTTTTTTGGGGGGGGGTACTTCTGGTTTTCAGCATCAGCAAATCCACGGTCATTAAGTGAACCAATGGTATTGGGTGGGCACAGTTTTGCCGGGAACTGGAAGTCAAGGCCGGATTTCAGGAAAACCGTCATAAATATGTAGTTGCATGACTCTGGGATGCTGCAAATGGCGGTAAATGCAGCCTGGTTGCCCAAAGTGAGGACACATGATTACGGCGATAGGGAAACCTCCAGAACTTCGAATCGGGGTTGTAAGTAACCCCAGTAGGTCCACTGAAACTTTGAACAGGCAACCGGTTGTAAATCCAGGAATACCTATACATTCTTACCATCATGGTTAGTGCAAAACGAAACAGAAGGGAAGAGAAAGAGGGAGAAAAAAGACAGAGGAAAGAGGAAGGGAGGGAAGGAAGGAAGAAAAAGGGAAAAAAGGAAGGAAAGAGAAAGAGGGAGAAGAAAGGTGAAAGAGAACGAATGGAGGAATAGCAATAGCAATAGCATTTAGACTTATATACCGCTTCATAGTGCTTTACAGCCCTCTCTAAGCGGTTTTACAGAGTCAGCATCTTGCCCCCAACAATCTGGGTCCTCCTTTTACCGACCTCAGAAGGATGGAAGGCTGAGTCAACCTTGAGCCGGTGAGAATGAAGCCGGAAGGAAAGAAGATGAAAATGAGAAGGAAGGAAGGAGAAGTAGGGAGAGAGGAAAGCAGGAGCCACACACAAGGACCCCATGCCACCTAGGTAAGCCATCAAACATTAAGAAAGACCATGCTCAGGTGAGATTTGGCAGCCGCCTCAGATGTGGGCTGTGGTTTGATGGCTTGCCAGGTTTGGTCGTTCAGCATATAGGGGTTTTTATCTCCCCTCTTCTCTTCCAATTTCCTCTCTGCTCTATGATCCATCCGAGAGTCTTTCTTCTGCTCAACAGTGGAATAAAACAGCTTCCGTAAGGGGAGCAACCCGGGTAGACACCCAGAATCCCAGACTGCAGCTTTCTCAGTGTCCGGTTGAAAGAGAATTGCCGGCTGGGTTCGCTAAAGCATGGATGAATTTGTGGATTCAGGATATTGGTGTGCTTTCCGCAGGCAGCAGGGCCTAGTAAGGTCAGAACCTGGCTTGATGCCTGGATAGGTATCAAGCCTATCCGTCAGCTAGTCTAGGAAATTTAAAATGAGCTGAGTGAAGGCAATGCTGTATTGCTGTAACGGAGCCAATTAAAATCGCACAGGCTTGTTCATGAAATCACCAGGATTTGGGCTCCACCCAAGGAAGACTTTTAACTTTGAGTGGGGGAAACCCAGCCTGATCATGTCTAGCTCCTCATGCTAAGCCATCATCTGATTCATGTGTTTGGGCAAAGCCTATCGTGTGAATGCAGCAATTATGAGTGGCCGGTGGCTTTCTGCCTGAAAAGAGAATGCTGAAAAAGCCACTCAGCATGGAGGAGCAGCTACATTTTCTCTCTTTTTTAAATTATGGTTTCCTCCTTTTCTAGCCTAGTGTCTTCCAGGTAGATAGGATTGCAACTGCCAGGATTCAGCATGGCCGACGGCTATGTCAGGAGCTCTGGCCCAGTGCTTCTGGAGGGTGCCTGGCCAAGGGAACGCCACATTAGAAGGAAATGACAAATATGCCCTCAAGATAGCAATAGCACTTAGACTTATATACCGCTTCATAGTGCTTTACAGCCCTCTCTAAGCGGTTTACAGAGTCAGCCTATTGCCCCCAACAATCTGGGTTCTCATTTTACCGACCTCGGAAGGATGGAAGGCTGAGTCAACCTTGAGCCGGTGAGATTTGAACTGCTGAACTGCTGAACTAGCAGTAGCCTGCAGTGCTGCATTTAACCACTGCGCCACCTCGGCTCTAAGATAGATAGACAAGTGTGTTTCTCATCTTCCCCAACTTGAAGATGTGTGGACTTCATCTCCCAGAATTCCCCAGCCAGAGTTGCTGCGGTTGGGAAACACTGCTCTAGAGACTTAATCAGGTGGTAGGGCTCAGGCTGGGTAGGACCCAGATTGTTTGGGGCAATATACTGAACTCTGTAAACTGCTTAGAGAGGACTGCAAAGCACTATGAAGCGGTATGTAAGTCTAAGTGCTATTGCTGTTGCTACTTAGGAGATGTCTAGACCAGGGGTCTCCAACCTTGGCAACTTTAAGACTGGCGGACTTCAACTTGGCTGGGGAATTCTGGGAGTTGAAGTCCTCCAGGCTTAAAGTTGCCAAGGTTGGAGATCCCTGGTCTAGGTTGCTTGCTAGCAAAGGCATAATTCCCGACAAGACAAGCGAGATAACCCGAGTCTGCTCAGATTATTTATTTATTTATCTATCTATCTATCTATCTATCTATCTATCTATCTATCTATCTATCTATCTATCTATCTATCTATCTATCTATTTATTTATTTATTTATTTATTTATTTATTTATTTATTTATTTATTAGTGAGACTTATATACCGCCTCATAGTGCAAGCACTCTCTAAGCAGTTATAAATAAAAATTATAAATGTCCACTCTGCATCTCTGGGCAGGTAAAGGATTGGGAGTGTTGCTTGGCATCTCTCTGCCACTAGGTGGCGCAGCAGGATAAGAAACCTGCATTGAGGCATGCCATCCTTCTGATAAGAACTTAAAACTGAATGCACTTTGATTTTCAGTACAGGTAGTCCTCAACTTACGACCAATTGCTAAGCGACCGTTCAAAGTTATGTTGGACCTTGAAAAATTGTACTTGCAATCCAGATTTGAAGCTACGACATCTGGCTGAGGATGGTCATGTGACCACATTTTGGATGCTCGGCAGCTGATCTGCATTTACGGCCGTCTGCAGCATCCCACAGTCACACCACTGCAATTTTTTTAATGTTTTTGTCGACGTTTACTTCCGTTTTCCACACAAAAGCACCCCATAGCAAACAATGGGTTCCCTTAATGACCGTGGCACTTGCTTTGTGACTGCCACATTTGCTGAACGGCTGCCAGAAAAAAAAGGTCTAAAATTGGACAGGGCGACTTGGTGACCCGCTTTATGACCATCACGATCTCTGATGTGAGCTCGATTGTCATAAGTTGAGGACTACCTATATTTTAATACATGCCATTAAATGTCCATGTGGAGAAAGAAGCACAAAACCGTCACTTGGTACAGAAAAGTTCTTGTAAAAAATGAGAGGCCAAACTGCATGCAAATAGCAATAGCACTTAAGACTTATATACCGCTTCACAGTGCTTTAAAGCCCTCTCTAAGCGGTCAGCATCTTGCCCCCAACAATCTTTGTCCTCATTTACTGACCTCGGAAGGATGAAAGGCCGAGTCAACCTTGAGCCCACCAGGATCGAACTCCTGACAGTGGGTAGAATTAGCCTGCAATGTTGCATTCTAACCTCTGCATCACTGTTCAGATATGTTGCTAAGTTAACTGCCGATGTTACCTAGTTGGATAGTGAAACTTCTTCCAAGAAAAACCACCAAGCGAGCATCAAAGGACCCCACAGTTCAACCCTGAGCTACAAATATTCCCTTATATTGGATAAAGATCTTTCCGTCTGCTCCTCTTTAATCCTTGGGAAGATTGCAGCGATGAGAGTTGTGAACGTGGAAGTGGGTGGATTTTTTTGCACAGCCCCTTCTACCAAACCGCATTACTTCTAGCAGCATTTCTAAAAGAATTGTATTGTCATCTTGGGGTAAGGAATTAATTCACTCTTGCTGCCCAAACAAAAACAGTGCTAAGTTGCAATTCTTGTCTGTGCCTGACTTGTTTTGATTGGCAGAAGCTCTGCAAAGTTTTAGACAGGTTTTTCTCCCCCCGGTCTTAATGGAAATTAAACAGGGGGCCTCCTGTATGTAGAACAGGTGTTTTACCACTGGGCCTGTCACTGTGGGGAAGTGGAATTATACAGCTTTAGCCTGTCGTGGAGGGGGGGACAGGGGGCAGGACTTGAGCGGCAGTAAAGTTGTTTTTTGTCTAATTTCTGTTCCAAACCCAGAAAGCAAATAGCCAGGGTCAACTTGCAACACCTGAGCCACACAAAACCTGGCTGTAACATTTCCTGATCTTCCTTCTCTTTCTCCGTTACAGGAAATCCCACCACCGTTGCTTCAGAAGTTGGCCTCCTTAAGTTCTGGATCTCTCCTCATCCTCCCTTCTCTCCTTTCGGTCCCTACAGAATTTGTGAATGAAGTTTGACAATGAACTGTTAGGCCAAAGGTCCTATTTTTTTCCTTGACTTTTCTGTTGGTTTTTTTCAAATTACAGCTCCTGAAATCAGCCTGTCATCTTTATAAAATACAGTGGATGCATGGCTAAAGCAGTGCATCTAAAATCAAAACGGTCTCTTGATTCTTGGTCAGGGCAAATTGACGCTCCTTATGGGGCCACCCAGGGGTTATTGGGTGCGTGCATTGAGCATGAAAAGCAATAGCTAACTTCAGATATCTAAACAGTTTTCAGACACGAATCCCTTGGTGCTCTCTGAGCTTGGTTGTTTTCTTGCAGAGGTTTCATTACCCAAACTAGGTGACATTTTCTGCGCACTGATGATGTTAGCTGGTTTGGTAATGAAACGTCTGCAAGAGAGCCGAGGTGGCGCAGCAGTTAGAGTGCAGTACTGCAGGCCACTTTAGCTGACTATGATCCGCAGGTCAGCGGTTCAAATCTCACCGGCTCAAGGTTGACTCAGCCTTCCATCCTTCCAAGGTAGGTAAAATGAGGACCCAGGTTGTTGGGGGCAATATAAATATACATTGCTTACTGGTGTAAACTGCTTACAGCGTGCTTGCACTGTGAGGCGGTATATAAATCTCACAAAATAAATAAATAAATAAAATAAGAAAGCAGCCAAGCTCACCGAGGACCCCTCATTTCAACCCTGAGCTACAAATATACTCCTTTAATAGTCTTCAGACAACAAATTGGCGTGTTTTAAGTGGAATGGGCGAGAATCAGTAGGTAAAAATGAAAGACAAGCTTGTTTTTTCTGTTGGAAAATAATGTTTTGATAATAAGAGTTGCTCAATGGGAGAATAATTCTTCACTCAAAGTACAGATAGTCCTTGACTTGCAACCATTCATTTAGTGATTGTTCAAAGTTACAACAGCACTGAAAAAAAAGAGAGACTTACAACCATTTTTCACAGTTGCAACCTTTGCCGCATCCCCATGATCACATGATCAAAATTCAGACACTTGGCAACTGGTTCATATTTGTGACAGATGCAGCGTCCCAGAGTCACGGGATCCCCTTTTGCGATCTTCTAACAGGCAAAGTCAGTGGGGAAGCCAGGTTCACTTAACAACCGGTTTACTAACTTATCGGTTGCAGTGATTCACTTAACAACTGAGGCAAGAAAAGTCGTAAAATGGGGCAAAACTCACCCAACAAATGTCTCACTTTCACAACAGAAATGTTGGGCTCAGTTTATTTATTTATTAGTTGCATTTATATGCCGCCCACTCCACAGAGACTCTGTGGACTCTTGTGGTCGTACGTCGAGGATTACCTGTATCGAGGCATAAGATGAATAGGTGAATCATCAGATTTATAAAAGGTGTAGAGTAGATGCGAAATACTAGTGTAAAGCTCAGAGTTGGACAAAATGAACCCCAGACCTTCTCCAACTTCTCTCATTCCACCTGGGATACCTTTCGATCAAATGGGAATGTCAAACCCATTAGACAAAAATCATGTTAAGCATTCACTTTGCAAGACGATTCCCCCCCCCCAAATATTGTTTCACCAAGATAAGCCTTTTTTTAAAAAAAACAGTTGCCTCCTAAAAGCGGGCCATTAAAGCACTTCCCTTGAAGCCTACATACCCTGTTACCCCCAAAAATAAGACATCCCCTGATAATAAGCCGAAACGGGCTTTTGAGTGCATAGCAATGAGGCCAAGCGCTTATTTCAGGGTTCAAAAAAAATATAAGACAGGGTCTTATTTTCGGGGGGAAATGGTAGATAGAGATAGATAAATGATAAGAGAGATAGAGATAGAGAGATAGATAAATAATAGAGAGCTAGATAGATAGAGAGATAGATAGATGATAGATAGAGAGATGGAGAGATGGAGAGATAGAGAGATGAGAGATAGAGAGATAGATGAGATAGTTAGATGAGAGATACCCTGTTTCCCCCAAAATAAGACATCCCCTGATAATAAGCCCAATCGGGCTTTTGAGTGCATGGCAATCAGGCCAAGCGCTTATTTCAGGGTTCAAAAAAATATAAGACAGGGTCTTATTTTCGGGGGGAAATGGTAGATAGAGATAGATAAATGATAGAGAGATAGAGATAGATAGATAGATAAATATTAGAGAGATAGATAGAGAGATAGATAGAGAGATAGATAAATGATAGATAGAGAGATGGAGAGATAGAGAGATAGAGAGATAGATGAGATAGTTAGATGAGAGATACCCTGTTTCCCCCCAAATAAGACATCCCCGGATAATAAGCCCAATCGGGCTTTTGAGTGCATGGCAATAAGGCCAAGCGCTTATTTCAGGGTTCAAAAAAATATAAGACAGGGTCTTATTTTCAGGGAAACACGGTAGCTCCTTGCCCTATCCGATACCTTACATTTAAAAATATGCTTTAATTTCAGAAATGTGTGCTGCCAGCATGCTACATTCCTGGCATGATCTTTATTTCCCAGAATGCCTCTAGTCCCAGAAGCTTTCTTAGAAAATAAAATGATTTTTTTTTTAAAAAAATGGCAAAATCGTGTTCTGGAAGTGCACCCACGGGTCCCAAATAAAGGCACAGGAGGCGGGGACAGGAGAAAACATCGGATGGAGTTAGAGAGGGTGGCTGTTAAATTAGTTGTATTCCCCCACGAGAGTCATTTGTGGTTTTTTTTTTTTTTACAATGTAGTCAGAAAAAAATAAAAAACCTGGCAAGATTTGCTTGTCTTGCAAAAATTTCAAGACACTTTATATACAGATAGTCCTCGACTTACAACAGTTCATTTAGTGACCGTTCAAAGCTACAACGGCACTGAAAAATGTGACGTATGACTGTTTTTCCGAGTTACGACCATTGCAGCATCCCCATGGTTGCGTGATCGAAGTTCAGACGCTTGGCAACTGGCTCATATTTATGACGGCCACAGTGTCCCGGGGTCACGTGATCCCCTTTTGCGACCTCCTGACAAGCCAAGATTCACTTAACAACCGGGTTACTAACTAACTTATCAACTGCAGTCATCCACTTAACAACTGTGGCAAGAAAAGTCGTAAAATGAGGCAAAACCCACTCAAATGTCTCGCTTAACCACAGAAATTTTGGGCTCCAATGTGGTCGTAAGTCGAGGACTACCTGTATTTACTTTTTAAAGAAACAAATTCAGGTAGGAGGAGGATTCCTCACTAGTTCCGTGGTACTTTTTCACGCACCTAGTTGAATAGAAGGTATGTTGGAAATGTTGGAGGGAGGAGGACACTCATCCAGGGTTTTACCAACAGTATCTGGGAACACCATTGGCAAAGTTGAACATCCTTGGTGCACAAATGTGGTTTTGATTTTGACTTCGTAGGAGTCATTTATTAATTTACATCCCGCCTTTATTAATTTTTACAAATAACTCAAGGCGGCCAACATATCCAACGCAGCTTCCTCCTCCTTTTTTCCCCACAACAACAACCCTGTGGGGTGGGGTGGGCTGAAAGAGAGGGACAGGCCTAAAGTCGCCCAGATGATTTTCATGCCTAAAGCGAGACTAGAACTCATAGCCTGCTGCTGATTGACCCAAAGTCATCAAGATGGTTCCCATGCCTAAGGCGGGATTAGAACTCACTGTCTCCTGGTGATTGGTCCCAAATCAACCATTCGGATTTCATGCTTAAGGTAGGACTAGAACTCACACTCGCTTGCTTTCTATCCTGGTGCCTTAACCATACACCAAAGCCAGCTCTTTAGGTTTATGTACCCAAGTCAGTTTTGTGTAACCTGGTAACCCTGGCTTAAAAGATCCTGAGAGGGCTGTAACGTAGCTCTTATTTGCCATCTGTTTGGGCTTTTTTTTCTTCTTCTTCAAAGCACAATGCCAATTTCTCAGATATATATTGCAAATCATCTCGAAAGAGTAGTTTGTTTGCTTGTTTTGTTTTGTTTTAAAAAAAATACTTAGAATATTTAAAATCAGCACAGAGGAAGTTGCAGCTCCAGAGACGGTTGCAGACGAAATCCATACAGCATCCATTTTTGGGAGAAGTCTGTCTCGGCTCTCATTTGGCCGAACCTCCCATCCCCAAGCCCCCTCTTCCCCCGGGACCCAAATCAGCCCTTTGCTTTCTTTTCTCTCTTCCTCCCCTCCCTCCCTCCCTCGAATTTCACCCGTTCTGCTGTGACGCCAGCTTAGTGGGTTGTGCCCACGTCAGCCTGGGTGTGATGATGCTGTTATTTTTGGTCTTGCCACCTAGGATGCAATCTTGGTCCTTTCCAATCCTGTCTTGTCTCACCACCTCTCTTGCGCGCGTATTCTCACTCTCTCTTGCAAGAGATCAAAAAATAGATCCTCTGGGGCTTTTTTTTTTGTTTTTTGTTAAAAAAAAGAGGCTTGCTTTGCTTTTGAGTTTATTAAAAGCAACTAGCAGATTATTCCAAGCTCTCGTCTCCTGCTTCCTTCCCTCTTCCCCCCCCTGCCCCTCCCAGTCTCTTCCTTTCTAAAGGTCAGATGTTCCCGCGCACAGAACACGACCAGAGCTGATCCTAATTAAAACATGGCCGGAATAACCAGCAACAGACCATCTTTTGATGTTCTGCTTCCGGCTTGCTTCTCTCTTCAGCTCCTTTCTTTGTTCCACCGCACCATCCAGCTCCTTGTTTCTCCCACCCCCCCAACCCCCACCCCTCAAAAAAACACACACCAAATAATCTGCTTCTGACAGTTTGTAAAATATCATGGGTTGGCTGGCATGCTAGAGGTTGTGGTTTGAGCGGTATCTCGCTTAAGAAGTTTGCCTGCTCTTCTTTTTTTTTAATAAAAAAAACAGTATTGAAGAAAGCAGCCAGTGCTGCATTTCTCACAGAGTGGGAGTTATGCAAATCTGGGGGGGGGGACAGAAAATACTAGAAGGAAATGTCTACCTTCGTACAATGCACTGATCTATCGTGGGATTGGTTTCGGGGGATTGGTGACATGTTGTCTGAATCCAGCATCGGGTGTTTATAAAATTACAGTTTATGATTCGGCTATTGTATAAACCCCATCCAACTGTGGTTGGGTTAGTAAATTGTCTAAAGAAGGAGTGTCCCAACCTTGGCGAGTTAAAACCTGTGGACTTCAATTCCCAGAATTGAAGTGGACTTCAATTCCCAGAATTCCCAATTCTGGAAATTGAAGTCCACAGGTTTTAAAACTGCAAGGTTGTATACCCCTGGTCTACAGGGATCCATGGCTTTGATTCTCCTCTTTCTCCATCCGTTCATGCTTTTGCAAGCCATAAATCCCTCTCTTACAACCCTCAGCCTTCAGAAATGGGGCAGGAGGAAGGGCGGGTTGAGCGAGCGACTGCATTCAAAGGGCATTGATGCAAAATTAGGCAGTCTCTTGCAATAAAAATGGCCTGTTTTCCAGGCCAGGGGTCTCTAAACTTGGAAACTTTAAGACTTGTGGACTTCAATTTCCAGAATTCCCCAGCCAGCCATGCTGGCTGGGGAATTCTGGGAATTGAAGTCCACAGGTCTTAAAGTTGCAAGGTTGGACACCCCTGGTCTAAAGGGATGCAGGGCTTTGCACGGAAAGTGGATCTCATCATAGCAAAGAGATTTCAAATGCACTGTATGATGAGAGACCATATAAATTCCTGAAGACACAAGTGTGAAGCGCAGCTGTTTTCCTACAGAATGAATTCGGAACAGAACAGAATTCGAAAGGGCAGGTCTTCCAATCGATTGCATGAGATGTCCACAGTCAGAAGCAATCTGCCTTTGAACAAGAATTGTCAGTACTGCTGCTAGCTCCCGGCTAGGTTGCTTAGGACCAACCAGCCTGCCCTTCCCCATGTATTAGAGTTATCCTCCCAGAATGCCTTGCGAGAGTGGCAGCAGAGGGATTCTGGGAGTTGCAGTTTCCACAGAAAAGGAGATAACCAGATTGGTTAAGAGTGCAGCCATAAACAGCATATAACTAACTCAAGGTAGCGAACGTATTCCTTCCTCCAGGGGTGGGTTTGGACCGGTTCACCCGAACCGGTAGCGATCCGCTGGTGACATCACGATGACGTCACCGACCCGGTTCGGTCAATGCTGGTCCATGGGTGCTGCCATCTTTTTTTTTTTTTTTTTGAATTATTTATTTTATTTTATTTTTTGAATTATTTTTTTCTTCTGAGCACGTGCAGAAGACGAGTTTCTGGCACTGTGTATGCGGTCGCCATCTTGTTTTTGCCTTTTTTTTTTGCTCCGGATTTTTCGGCACTGCACATGCTCATGTGGTGCACCCACGCGGCACAGGGGGGAAGCGAACCGGCAGCGAGGTAAGTTAGAACCCACCCCTGCCTTCCTCTTCTATTTTTCCCCACAACAACAGCCCTGTGAGGTGAGTTGGCCTGAGAGAGAGGGTGACTGGCGCAAGATCAGCCAGCCAACTATCATGCCTAAGGCGGGACTAGAACTCACTGCTTCTGGTTTCTAGGCCAGCATCTTAACCACTACACCAAACTCATATATAGTCATTATTTTCCTTTTTTTCTTTATTGGAACCTCTTACTACAGGAACCTCCTCCACTTACGACCACAACTGAGCCCAGAATGTATGTTGCTAAGTGAGAAATTGGTTAAGTGAGTTTTGTCCCGTTTTACGACTTTTTTCTTGCCACATTTGTTAAGTGAATCACTGCAGTTGTGAAAATTAGTCAGCCGGTTGTTAAGTGAATCTGGCTTCCCCTTTGACTTTGCTCGTCAAAGGGTCGCAAAAGGGAACCCCGGGGGGGGGGGGGGACACTGCAACTGTCATAAATACGAACCAGTTATCAAGCATCCGAATTTTGATCGCATGACCACGGGGATGGCTGGCACGGTCGCAAAGTGTGAAAAGCAGTTATAAGTCACTTTTTCCAGTGCCATTGTAACTTTGAATGGTCAGTAAATGAACTGTTGTAAGTCGAGGACTACCTGTATCTTTTTCTTGTGTGTTTCACACACACACACACACACACACACACACACACACACACACACACACACACACACACAAATCCTCCCCACCTCCTGGCTGTTCTAAGATGGCTTTTCTCTAAGTAATGAGGTATGAAGTGAGGAATGTGGGCTGCTGGCCAGGAGTCCTTCCCCTGCCCCCAGACCCCACCAACGCCCTCTCCTCCTCCTCCTCCTTATAAGGTTCGGTCTCTGAGGCCGCCTTTGCTCGCCTCCTTTCTAGGGAAGAGCCATCCGGAGCTTTCCAAGACTCCAGCCGCCTCCTTCGCCCTTGTTTGCCTTCACCCAGGAATGTCTGAAGCGGGCTGGGGCTGCTAGTGGCCTGGCTTCAGCCAAGCTTTCCGGCCGGTGGCCAGAACAGAAGCAGAGGGAGAGACGAGAAAGGGGACGGACGGAGGCATCCCTGCAGTTAGTTTTTAACAGCCAGGCAAGTCCTCTAGGGTTGGTCTGGAGCAGGGGTCCCCAAACTTGGCGACTTTAAGACTTGTGGACTTCAACTCCCAGAATTCTCCAGCCAGCTATGCTGGCTGGAGAATTCTGGGAGTTGAAGTCCACAAGTCTTAAAGTCGCCAAGTTTGAAGACCTCTGGAGGAAGCCATTTTCCTCAAGAGACAAGCCCACTGAGGCAATTCAAAGTCATGGGATAATACAGGCAGTCCTCGGGTTAACGACCACAATTGAGCCCAAAATTTCTGTTGTTAAGTGAGACATTGGTTAAGTGAGTTTTGCCCCATTTTACCACCTTCCTTGCCACCGTTGTTAAGTGAGTCACTGCATTTGATAAGTAACCCGGTTGTTAAGTGAATCCGGCTTCCCCATTGACTTTTACTTGTCAGAAGGTCGCAAAAGGGAATCGCATGACCCCCCGGGACACTGCAACCGTCATAAATATGAGTCAGTTGCCAAGCGTCTGAAAGCTACAGAGGCTGTAAATGGAAAAACGGTCATAAGTCACTTTTTTCAGTGCCGTTGTAACTTTGAATGGCCACTAAATGAACTGTTGTAAGTTGAGGACTATCTGTAGGTTCTTTTTAGTACAGGTAGTCCTCGACTTACAACAGTTCATTCAGTGACCGTTTAAAGTTACAACGGCGCTTTAAAAAGTTACCCATGACAGTTTTTCACTTTTTCGACCTGTGCAGCCTCATGGTCACATGATCAAAATTCAGACGTTGGGCAAATGGCTCATATTTATGATGGTTGCAGTGTCCCTGGGTTATGTGATCCCCTTTTGCGACCTTCTGACAAGCAAAGTCAACAGGGAAGGCAGATTCACTTAACAACCGTGTGGCTATCTTAACAACTACAGTGATTCACTTAACAACTGTGGCAAGAAAAGTAGTAAAAATCGCTTCACAAATGTCTTGCTTGGTGACAGAAATTGGGTGCTCAGTTGTGGTCATAAGTCAAGGACCACCTCTATGCTCAGAGGCATTGTGCATTTTGGTCCTGGTTGAGCTTCGTTGGGGGGAGGGGAGAAAACATCCTCGTATCCCAAGAAACTGGTCTTTGGATATCTTGAGCATTTTTATCCTCATGGAGAAAGCTCAGCAAATAATCGTAAATATAGGTAGTCCTCAATTTACAACCATTCATTTAGTGACCATTCAAAGTTACAAGAGCTGTGAGAAAAGCGACTTCAGTGGTCGATGCACTTAGAACTGTCCCAGCATCCCCAATGGTCACATGATCAAAATTGGGTTGTTTGGCAGACAGCTTGACTTTATGACGGTTGCCAGGGTCACATGACCGCCATTTGTCACCTTCCCAGCTGGCTTCTGAGAACCAAAGTCAATGTGGGAAGACGGGTTCACTTAACGACTGCATGTTTAGCTTAACAATTGCACTGTTCTGCTTTACAACCATGTCGGGGGAAAAAAAGAGGTAATATCGGGCCCAAATTATTTAACAACTACCTTGCTTAGTAACAGAAACTCTGTTTCTAATTTTGGTTGTTAAGTCAAAGACTACCTGTGTTGTTTGTGTAGTTGGGTCAGAGGAAGGACTGGACTGCCTTGGTGTATACGTTGTGTATACTCCAAAAACAATGTGCCTCGGCCTTTTGAGTGGCTAGGAGAGCTCGTTCCAACCAGAGAAAGGCAGAATTGAGCCTTTGACCCAATTTAAACTGCTTCTCCAGCCTTCTCACCTGCCTGGGAGCTGAAATTGGTGGATAATGTGCCCCATTTTCCGGAGGGCCGAGCAGAGGTTTTTCCTTCCCTCGGGGAGAGAATTCAACCTCCGAGTTCAGATAAGGGTAAGGTGACTCTGCCAACTCGGCATGAGGGCTTGTGGGAAAGGGGCACGACAAATTTGTTCCTCTCCCAGAACAGGCTACCCCACGCCTGTCAAAGCCCCAGTGCAGAATCCAGGAAATATTATCTCGTGTGTTCTACGGAGGTCCTATCCAGATTGAGGCCTCTCCCTGACCCTCTGTGGAACGGGGTAGACAAATACAGCGAGGAGGACAATTGAGGCAGAAGTCAGCCCCCAGCACAAGCGGTGCTTCGTGTACTGGGAATCGAAGCATCTTCCACCCACCAGCTCTCTGGCACTCGGGGTGGTGATTCATATGGACCTGGGTGAACTCTCGGGACTGTGGGAAAAAAATAATCTTGGTAGATCCATGACGGTGCAGTAAATCTAGAGCAGGGGTCTCCAACCTTGACAACTTTAAGACCTGTGGACTTCAGCTCCCAGAATTCCCCAGCCAGCTTCAGGGGTCCTACCTACCAGCAGCAGGATGGGGAAAGCGGTGCCAGAACTGGTTATCATCCAGAGTTGCGACATCTCTAGAAAGGGTGTGACACACCATCTCAGAAGCAGAACAACAGATCAGAAAAGATGTTACTTAAGTGTCTGCTTTCCAAGATCGAGAACTATACCGCCACATTAAAAAACAGCAGTGCGAACTCAGCCAGCCGCCTGCCTTCCTGTTTGAAATGGACACTTGACCATATAAGGGGACAGAATCACATTTGGGGAAATGATAAAGTTAGAGAGTCAAGGCACAGCGACTTATCTTTCCCACTTTTTTTTTTTTAGTCCTCGCCTATCTGTAATAGGAGAATCGGGCTAACCTTGCAGATTTTTGACAGGATTAGTGGCACCACCTCAGTCTGGCATCTTTATATTTTCGGCTATGGTAGGGTAGTTTTGTCTCTAATCTCGCTGGTTGTGTCGACCAGGACAGTTAGGAGCTGTGGTTTGTCACGTTATTCTCTGAATCCTAATCGAAAATCCGTAGCAAGGGCTGTGGGCTGTTGAAGGGCCAAAGGAGAAGAATTCTTGTTGAATTTTGGCACCAGGAAGCAGGCTTTTAAGTTCAACTTTGGAAATCACGTTGCTTGGAGAAAATGTTAAGCGTAGAGAAGTAAAACGAGATACGGAGCTGCGCAAACAAGGGGTGGTCCATTAACTTTTAGAGGAACGTTGGTTTTTTTCCCCTTCTTCTTCCTTAGCTGTGGGATCGTTTTAACAAGTAACCGTTTTACGCTGTTAATTGTTCCAGTGAGGCAGTTCTTTGTTTGTTCCTTTCTGTTCTTCCAGAGACGGAAAGATAGCGGCCAACCCTCATGCGCATGACCCAGTCACTACGCTTGAATAGCCTTCAGAGCGATAACCTTAGGTCAGCTGCCCTGGGTGCTGGGCCAGACACACACACTCTCACACACGCACACACTCAGAAAGTAGAACAGGCTGTGCAGTGAACCTGGTGGTGGAAAACAGGACTTTCCATTCATGGATTGGAAAAAAAAAACCCCAACAGCCATGACTACAAGGTCATCTTCCACATCCGTCTTCCTGGCTTTGTCGGGCAGCATCCAGATGTATGGGACTACAGCTCTCATCATGCCCAGCCTGATTTCCATGGGGAAATCATGACCACTCCGCCTTCATTATTACCGCTCAGCTCCTCTGGATCTTTGTCCCCTCACTCTTAAAAAGCACATCAGCGGAGGTTGTGTGTTTATTTTCCTGCAAGCAACCAGTAGATGGTGCTGGGGCTTGAAATACAATTGTATATCTATTTTTTTTGTGTGTGTGTGTGTGTTGTGTGTGTGTGTGTGTGTGTGTGTGTGTGTGTGTGTATGTGTCCCCCGAGAGGTAACCCTATAGAAGGGCAAGGCAGGGATGGCTCACCGCACACCAACATTTCCTTATTTTAGCTCTTCCTCCAGCCTCATTTCAGGATTTTATTAGTGCACCATTTTTAAAAAAACATTATCAATATCCTCTCTTTTTTCCCCCAGAGGAGTGGTGCCCGTTTCTATCATCCTTTCCTTCTTCTTGTGTTTTTTGTAGGAACTATAGGATTAATTTACTTCTGGAGATATTTTGCATTCGGTCCCGATTTTTGCTTGGAACTCATCTCTAGGTTGAGGCATTTTGCAAGGCTGGGGAGGAGCTAAACTCAAGGACCTGTGGACACCTTCCCGAGTTCCTTTGATGCTGGTTGGGATGAAATGAAAAATTAATACTTCCAGCACTGCCCCCAAGCGATTTGATTTATTTACGCTTGCTTTTCTTGCGTTGTTGACTTGCATAGTTGTGCACTCCGGCTTATTCTGTCTCCTCAAATCACCCCGCCTTTTTTCGATCAAAAGTAGCTTTTGATCGAAAAAGCACCCCAAGTTTCTCCTTTCCACGTGGTCAAGAAATAAACAGACTCCAAATTCAAATATTCCCCAGGGAATTTATCCTCCGATGACCGAGATAGCCTAGCTATTTTCTCACGTCAGCTCAGCTCACAGCTGGCCTTTATTTTTGAAGCAGGCCAAAATCTGGTTGAGGTTGCTTCTTTTGAAGAGGGAGGTACCTGAATGTCAGGGGTTGGACATCACCTCTTTGATGCCCAGAAATATTACGGGGGTGGTGGAAAAGAGGCAGATTGTTGGCACCGTGGAGAACGCTTTCTTGGATCATCCCCGATTCTCAAGGTGGAGTTCAGAGCTGCAAATCAATTATGGGGCCTAACCTAGATGGAGCCCCATTGGGACATTGGGAGAGGCATATCACTCTTCATGTGAACTGATGGCGTTCATATGAAGAACAGTTGCAGGAATTGGGTATGTCTAGTTTAATGAATAGAAGGATGAAGGGTGACATGATAGCAGTGTTCCAATATCTCAGGAGTTGCCACAAAGAAGGGGGGGTCAAGCTATTCTCCAAAGCACCTGAGGGTAAAACAAGAAGCAATGGATGGAAACTAATCAAGGAGAGAAGCAACCTAAAACTAAGAATAATTTTCCTGACACAACAATTAATCAGTGGAACGATTTGCCTCCAGAAGTTGTGAATGGCTTCAACATTGGAAGTTTTTAAGAAGACATTGGATAACCATTTGTCTGAAATGATAGGGTCTCCTGCCTGAGCAGGGGGTTGGACTAGAAGACCTCTAAGCTCCCTTCCAACCCTGTTATTCTGTTAGAGGCAGCAGGGGCACTTGGCCTTGGGACTGGCTCCTTTCCCAGTTTGGCCAACCTCACCGGGCTGTTGTGAGGATACCCCCCCCACACACACACAGCTGCAGCCAACCCAGCAGCTCGGGGCAGGAAAGGCGGGACAGCGCTCAGGCTGTGGGAACCGGGGAAAGCGGCAGGCAGGGTTGCGTGGGTCACCGTCAGAGGTCAGGCCAAGCCAAGCCGAAGCTGTGTGGGATCCGACGGGACGGGCCTCGAAATTGGTGCGCTGGGTGTGGCGCCCGGCGCCCGGTTGGCGTGGCGTTGTTAGCGGTTGGCGGGCCAGGCCCAGCTGGCACAATTGCGTGGGAGTGGGAAACAACGCACACCCGGCGCTGATCGCTTATTAGAGAGGAGGGGGCGGGGGCTGGATGGGGCCGAGATAAGGCAGGGAGACGCCGCTGTCGCTTCCCCCCCCCGCCCCGCATTGAGGATGTCGGGGTGCCTCTCCTGCGTGCAGGCAGGGTGTGCACGGGTGTGCGTGTGCGAGCCTGCGCGTGGAAGCCGGGAGGGCGAGGTGGGCGGGGGGGGAGGTAAAGCAGAGCCCGGCTTTCTCTGCACCGCGCCGGCCTTGACAGCCAGCTACGGAGGGCGGCCTCACAAGCCGAGGCGGAGTGCTTTGGCCGCCGGCCAGGTTCCCACAGAGCCCTGGTTAAGAAAATACATCCCGAGCTGATGGCGGTTGCCGTGGCAACTGGCCAGCTGCCAGATTCGTGGGGGCAGGAGGGAAGCTTGGGGGGGGGGGGCGGGAGGCCCCAGGTGCGCGCCGAGCGCGGAGGGTTCGCATGCGAGGCGCATTGTGCGCTCCGACGGGGGAGGGAGGAAGGGGAGTTGGGAAGGGGAAAGAGGAAGGGGGGAGCCAGATGGGGAGGCAGGCGGGCATGTTGGTGGACGAGAGAGAGAGAGAAAGGGAGCTCGCTCTCTCATCCTCTCTCTCCCCCCCTCCCTCTCTCTCCCCCCTCCCTCTCTCTTTCTCCCGCCCTCTCTCTCCCCCTCTGTTCTCTCTCTCCCTAATTCTCTCTCTTCTTCTGTCCTTCTCTCTCCCTCTGTTCTCTTTCTTCCTCTCTGTCCTCTCCCCCTCCCTCCCTCCCTCTCTCTCTCTCTTCCTGTCCTTCTCCCTCCCTCTGTTCTTCTCTCTTCCTTCTGTCCTCTCTCTCTCTTCTTCTCTCCTTCCCTGTCTCTTCCTGTCCTCCCTCTCTCTCTGTTCTTTTCTCTTTCTCTCCCTACTTCTCTCTCTCTCTCTTCCTCTCTGTCCTCTCTCTTCCTCCCTCTCTTCCTCCCTCCTTCTCTTTCCCCCTCTGTTCTCTCTCCCTACTTCTCTCTTCTTCTGTCCTTCTGTCTCCCTCTGTTCTCTCTCTCTTCCTCTCTGTCCTCCCTCCCTCCCTCTCTTCCTGTCCTTCTCCCTCCCTCCCTCCCCCCCGTTCTTCTCTCTCTTCCTCTGTCCTCTCTCTTCTTCTCTTCTCTCCCTCCCTCCCTCTTTTCCTGTCCTCTCTCTCTCTCTCTCTCTGTTCTTTTCTCTTTCTCTCCCTACTTATCTCTCTCTTCCTCCCTCCCTCCCTCTCCCCCACCCCCATCAATGGAAGAGATTTGGCGCGCCCACGCAGGGCACGGGGTGGCGCGCGCGCGCCTTTGAAGAGAGGGGCCGTGGAAACGGCAGCGGGTGCAGATGGGGGGAGGGGAGCGCGTGGGTGCGCAGCTGCCTCTGTGAGGAAATGTGGAGGGGGGGGAGTGGAAAAAAGGGAGGAGGGGGTAACCCAGCGAGGAAACGGCAGGAAAAAAGAGTAGGAAGGAAGCTTTAAAAGCCCGGGAAGGCGTTCATTGATTTATTTTTTTTTAGACCAAGGCTACTTTGGTGCTGTTGCAGTGCCAGAGAGAGAGAGAGAGAGAGAGAGAGAGAGAGAGAGAGAGAGAGAGAGAGAGCGAAGGAGGAATTGGGGAGGGGTGTGTGTGTGGACGCGCACAAAAGAGGGAGGCACGCGAGGGTGCCTTGACCCAATTGCGTGTGAACGCGGCCCTGGGCGCCTGCGGCTATCCGCCTGGCTCTCTTTTTTAAGTGTACATTAGAGGCGGTTATGGACACACCTAAAGACAGGAGACGGGAACGGAGGAGGGCACGACTAGGCTTCGTGGCTCTGGAGTGGAGAGTAGTGTGCACAACAACAAGCCCAGTGCGCAAAAACAGGTCTAAACGCGTCTGGGAGAGGAGGAGGAGGCGTTGTGCTGCAGGAGATAAAGCCCCCTCTCAAAACACGTTGGGGGCAGGGAGGCAGTGATGCATTTGTGTGTGTGTGTAAGACATGCAGAGAGAGAGGAAGGAATAAAAGAGAAAGAAGAAAGGAAGAAAAGAAGGGAGGGAGAAAGGAAGAAAAGAGGGAGGAGGGAGGGAGAGGAAGGAATAAGGAGAGGGAGAGAAAAATGGAAAGAAGGAAGGAATAAGGAGAGGAAGGAAGGAAGGGGAACGAATATGGTGGGCCAGAATCTGAGCTATTATTTCCCCAGTTTAAAATTCCCCTCCGATTCTCCCTTCTCTCCTGACAAGGCAAGATGCTCTCCTTCCCTAGACAAGCTGGGACAAATGTTTGCAACATGCACCCTCCCAAGGCAGCAGTGTGCATGGGTGTGCACATCCCCTCCCTCCACGGGTTTCCTGGGGCATTCAGCGTCTCCCAGCCCAAGCTGGCGGGCAGCTTCCTCCGGGTTGCTCCAGCTAAGCCAACGGGTTCAGGCGGGCCCTGCTCCCTCCTGGGCAAGATGCCACAACTCTTCCTTTTACAGGAGAGCCTCCACACCACCACCACTTTCTGCCCTCTGGTGATCTGTGAAAGCCAGCACTGGGTGGGGGTGGGGGGGAGTGAGGAGGAGGAGGAGGAGGAGGAGGAAGGCAAGCCCAGGGAAGAGGAATTTTACAAATGTGGGCGGGGGGGGGGAGTGATGGCACAGTGTGGTTCTTGTTTCCTTTGGGGCCCTTTTGGTGCCCCCTGCTCCGCCTTTAGCCAATATATAAATAACAAATTGCAAGGCCGAAAGGGCAGCTCCAGCCTGACCTTGCCCCCCCTCCACTTCCCTGCTGGGGGGGGGGGCTGAAAGGGGATCATTGTGTGAAATGAGTCCCTCCGTACAAGCGCAAGGCTCCCTGCTTCCCCAAGATGATATTCTGGAGAAGCATTCCTTCTTTGCAAGGCCTCCTTCCCTCCCCTGCCACCTACTACGAAAGCTTGCAGCTGGAGCACAACCGGAGCCCAGGGATTGAGAGCTATAGGGATGTGGAAGGATGGTCCTCATCCTTATCCACAGCAAAAGTGTGTATAGTCAAGGCTGTGGTTTTCCCAGTCGCAATGTATGGTTGTGAAAGTTGGACCATATGGAAGGCTGAGCGCCAAAGAATTGAGGCCTTTGAACTATGGTGCTGGAGAAGACTCCTGCGAGTCCCCTGGACTGCAAGGCGATCAAACCGGTCAGTCCTAGAGGAGATCAACCCTGACTGCTCTTTAGAAGGCCAGATGCTGAAGATGAAACTCAAATGCGGGTTCCAGGCAGCTCATCTGTCTGGAACCTGCACTGCATATCAGACATTAATACAATTGAACGTGTCCAGAGATATTTCACGAGAAGAGTCCTCCACTCCTCTGCTCGCAACAGAATACCTTATGCCACCAGACTTGAAATTTTGGGCTTAGACAACTTAGAACTACGCCGCCTTCGGTCTGACCTAAGCGTAGTTCATAAAATTATCTACTACAATGTCCTACCTGTCCTGAATGTCCTACCTTCAGCTTCAACCACAACAATACACGAGCACGCAATAGATACAAACTTAAAGTGAACCGCTCCAAACTCGAATGCAAAAAATTCGACTTCAGCAACAGAGTGGTCAATGCCTGGAATATACTACCCGACTCTCTGGTTTCATCCTCAAACCCCCAAAATTTTAACCTTAGACTGTCTACTGTTTAACTCACCCCATTCCTAAGAGGTCTGTAAGGGGACGTGCATAAGTGCACCAGCGTGCCTACCGTCCCTGTCCTAATGTTCCCTCTTATTTTTATTCATTTCATGTATTCAAATTATGTATATACTTATGTGTATTATCTAATACGAGATTGAAAAAATAAATAAATTAAAATTAAATACTTTGGCCACCTAATGAGAAGGAAGGACTCACTGGAGAAGAGCCTAATGCTGGGAAAGATTGAAGGCAAAAGAAGAAAGGTATGACAGAGAACGAGGTGGCTGGATGGAGTTACTGAAGCAGTAGGTGTGAGATTAAATGGACTCCAGAGGATGATAGAGGACAGGAAGGCCTGGAGGAACATTGTCCATGGGGCATGACTTCGCAACTAACAACAACAACAAGGGATGTGGAAGGATGGTCCTCGCCAGCCATGAGGACTGGTTTGGGCTGGTTATATTGGTGTATACAAAATATGGGTGAGCCTTTAGCTGAATACGTTCCCTTTGGTAATTTTCTGCTTGACTGAATTAGCCAGCAAGGGTAACTCTCAAATTAACCAGCCATGAATTGGGGTGTGCAAACCAGGTTAGCAAAGTTTGCTTATGATTCATGGGAATCCACATATATGTAGTCCTGGGCTTGTGACCACAACTGAGCTCCAAATTTCTGTTGCTAAGCGAGACAGTTGAGTTTTGCCCCCACTTTGCAACCTTTCTTGTCATGGTTGCTAAGTGAATCGCCACAGCTGTTAAGTTAGTGGCATGGTTGTTCAGTGAACCTGGTTTCTCTACTGACTTTGCTTGTCAGAATAGTCGCAAAAGGGGATCGCATGACCCGAGGACACCACAACCGTCGTAAATATGAACCAGTTGTTAGGCATTTGAATTTTGATCACGTCACCATGGGGACGCTACAACAGAAAAATGATCACTTTTTTCAATGCCATTGTAACTTCGAATCAAAGCCACTAAGCGAACGGTTGTAAGTCGGGGACTACCTGTATGCTACGGTCTGATGGACTATCCCTAGACATTAAAAAGATGGATTCCAGTCTCCTTATTGTTATATTCCAGGAAGTTTTTGCCAGAAACAACTCATAGCTGCATTCACACAATGGAGTTGGTGCTCCATTGCTGGAGGTTTTCAAGAAAAGATTGGACAACCCTTTGTCCAAGGAAGTATCAGGCCCCTTGTGTTGGGCAGGGGGTTGGACTAGATCAGGGGTCTCCAACCTTAGCAACTTTAAGCCTGGCGGACTTCAACTCCCAGAATTCCCCAGCCAGCAAAGCTGTCTATGGCGCCGAGAGAACCGGCTCGGGGGCGTGGCAGCGACCCAGGCCTGCCACGCCCCCGAGCTGGTTCTCTCAGCGCCATAGACGCCGCCATTTTGTTTTTTGCTTCTGCACATGCGCAGAAGCTTTGTTTTAATACTGCGCATGCACACACGCGCGGCACATCCCTCAGCAAACCGGCAGTAAAGAAAACCGGAACCCACCCCTGCTTCCAACCATATGGTTCTTTGATTCTGGTTTCCTAGGGTATAACCTGCAAAATGGAAACCTACCTGTTCAATTGATGCTAGATCAGAAAATGGGTGAACTTAATAAGCAACTTCAGTGCGTTGTGCAAACTTATTCCTGGATGAATTTGGGCCTGATTGTTTCCGTCTCTTCCCCTTGCTGACATCACAAGATGTTAACAGGATAAATGAAAGGAGGGGGGCGGGAATTATGCATGCCATTCTGATTCATCAAATGTATGAAACCCTATTTAATATGTGAATGTAATAACATTGAGGGATGTTTCGTGCACACATGGAAACATTTTTGCCTTGGGCCTGGAAATAGTGATAAGGGGTAATCTATCATATGTTTATTCTATTTTGCACACTTGCTTTCATTCATTTGCAGATGGTGTCTTTTCTTTTTTTTAACCGCAGATCACTTTTTGTATAGAATCAAAACCGATGGTCATGTAGTTCAGTGTTTCTCAACCTCTGGACTTCATGTCCCAGGATTCCCCAGCCAGCCACGTCCAGACATCTTAAAGTTGCCAAGGTTGAGAACACTGATCTTAGCACAATATTTTTCAAACTTGGCAACTTTCAAGATGTGTGGACTTCAACTCCCAGAATTGAATTAGAGTTGGAAGGGACCTTGGAGATCTTCTAGTCCAACCCACTGCTCAAGCAGGAGGCCCTATACCAGTGATGGCGAACCTTTTTTGGTTCGCGTGCCAAAAGGGGGGGGGAATGCGGGGGATCACGTGTGTGCGTGCCCACACTCATAATTCCATGCACCCCCGCACATGCACGCATGACCCCCCTGCTCCCAGCATGCAATGGTACGCCCATTTTTCGCTCTCCCCAGGCTCCAGAGCCTTTCTAGGAGCCTGGGGAGGGCGAAAACGGCCTTCCCCACCCCCTCTGGAGGCTGGAAACAGCCTGTTTCCCGACTCCCAGTGGGCCCAGAAGGCCCGAAAATCAGCCGGCTGGTGCACACATACACGCCGGACCTGAGCTCGCGTGCCCACCGATATGGCTCCGCGTGCCACTTGTGGCACCCGTGCCATAGGTTCGCCATCACGGCCCTATACCACTTCAGACAAGTGGCTGTCCAGTCTCTTCTTGAAAACCTCCAGTGATGGAGCACCCACAAATTCTGCAGGCAAGCAGTTCCACTGGTTAATTCTCCGCACAGTTAGGAAGTTTCTCTTTAATTCCAGGTTGCTTCTCTCCTTGATAAGTTTCCATCCATTGCTTCTTGTCCTGCCTTCAGGTGCTTTGGAGAATAACTTGAATAGCAGCCCCTCAAATATTGGAACACTGCTGTCATGTCACCCTTAGTCTATCTTTTCTCTAGACTGGCCATACCCAAATCCTGCAACCGTTCTTCGTATGTTTTAGTCTCCAGGCCTTTAATCATCCTAGTTGCTCTTCTCTGCACTTTTCCCAAAATCTCATCATCTTTTTTGTAATGCGACCAAAGTTGGATGCAATATTCCAGGTGTGGCCTTACTAATGTTTTATAAAGCAGTATTAATACTTCGTGTGATTTTGATTCTATGCCTCTGTTTATACAACCAAGGATTGTATTAACCTTTTTGGTTGCTGCCACACACTGCTGGCTCATTGTTAAGTGATTGTCCACTAAGGATTCCAAGGTGCCTCTCACAGTTACTGCTATTGAGCCAGGTTTTGCCTAATCTGTACTTGTAACTTTTGTTTTTCCTGCCTTAACCTTGCTTTTCTCCACATTAAACTTCATTTTGTTGGATAAGGCCCATTGTTGAAGTCTGTCGATTCAAGCTGGCTAGGGAATTCTGGGAGTCGAAATCTATCCTGAGTTGCTGAGTTTGAGAAACACTTATCTAATCCAGCTCTCTGCAAAGTACAAGGAAACCAGTTAAATCATCCAGGAGAGACAGATGGCTCTCTATCCTCTTCTTGAAACCTTTAGAGATGAGAATCTTCCTTGCGCGTCCTTGACCCAAGGAAGGGCTTGAGGCATTTTGCACTTGGAACAACAAAAAGAAAAAATCCAAACAAAATGAGCACAGGCTGTGTTCTTTTCGAAGGCTTTTTTGTTGTTCTTTTGCAGGAGCCTTTGGCAAAGGAAGCTGCCTTAAAACCACAAAAAAAAAGAGCCAAAATGAAGCCATCCTGAGTAAAGCAAGGCTGCCTTGTCCCTCAAGGCATGGCAACTCAACGCACTTTGCACGTGGGCACCGCCGTCGTTTTCTCTCTTATCAGATCCGGGATAGGCATTTTGGAGATTTTTAAAGCTGGTACTGGGTTGCCCTGACTCACCTTGAAATCTGGCATTTCTTCCTATTTCAAACATTGGCTTTTTCCTGCCAAGTGCACGGACTTGGCACTGTTGCAAACCGCAGGTGCCTTTTGGTAGCTAAAGAGGCTCCTCCTGCAGGGTTGGGTGGGCCGCCCTGCAGCCACCCCCTTCCCTTCCTACCCATGGGCGATTTTCCCATCCCAGCCCAATTCCTCCCCCCTTTCCTCTCTCCCCCCCCACCAACATCCCTCTCCCGCATCTTTGCTCTGCCTTCTCCCTTCCCAGGCAGTTCTCGATAATGACAGGGTGTGCCTGCTGCTGCAGGGCTCGGAATAAAAGGCTGAAAGTTGCCACCCAGTAGGAACTGGCTGAGGCGAAGCTGTCCCAGCTGGAGTGAAAGAAGGCCCGTCATCAGGCTGCCGCCTTGGGTCCCGGCCTTGGCTCTCCTGCCCCATTTAAGCATGGGATGTTCTGCCTGCCTGCCTGCCTCTCGCTGGTTCCCCCAACAGCCCTCCCCTTTCCCATGTGGGGCCTTCCTCGCCCACCTCTTTGTGTGGGCACACGGGATGACCACAACCTCCAACCTGGGCACCCACAATTAAAAGTCTTTCTCCAGCTCCCGCCTGCAAATTTAGCTCTGCAGCTTGGCATTTCCTGCTTCCTGGGAAAGCCTCCATCTCAAGACCTTAATTTAAAGAGGCCTCCAGTGAGCTTTCATACGTGGGCTGCAGAAATCTGAGCAACCACCGGAGGGCAGTAAAGAGTTAGGTTTTTGCTCTACACCCCTTTCCTGCCACCTAAGAGTCGTCCAGTGTTTTCCAAACTTGGGAACTCGGAGACGTGTGGACTTCTAGTCTCAGAATTCCCCAGCCAGCAAAAACGTCTTAAAATGGCCAAGTTTGCAAAACGCCGGTCTAGATTTCCGCAATTCTGGTTATTCCCCAGTTGGATGAGAATTCTTTCACATTTCTTCCAAGCCCTTGTTACGTCTGCGGACGTTTGCTCTGCCAATAGCTGTGCAGAGTATCCTGGCCTTGTGAAAGTCAGGGCCGTTGTAGAGAGCAGGACACACCGGTCTTTTTCGGCCTGATGCCCTTGGGATGAGTTGCGAGTGTGACTTCCAGCCAACTTGGTTTCTCCGGGAGCATTTCCAAGTATCAACTGTTTGGAGAAGGCAGAGCAAACAGACCGTCCTGAAATAGCTGGAACGGAGGCGAAGACACGTATCGGACAATCCAGCACTGAAACTGAGCAAAACTATGGAGGTTTTTCCAGATACCTTCACCATTAACTTCCACACCCACCCCACCCACCCCAAAAAGGCTGCCGATTCAACCCCCAGTTAAAACAATTCAAGAACCATCTGCCAGGTATCTGTACGGCTAAAGGAAGTTGTGCCCTATTTTTGCAATGGCGCAGGTGACCCTTGAAGCTGGAGGTAGTCCGTCATGCATGCATTCTGGGAACGGCTTGCTTTGACAGGCCCGGGATCCTTGGGGAGTCGCCAAAGTTGGCTCTTGCCAAGCTTGGCAAATTACAAGATGTGCAAGACCAACTCCCGGGCGTGCCTGCTTAGGGCCCCATCCCATGGAAATGTAAGCCCTGGAGAAGCCTGACAGATAGACACCCAGCCAACTTGGTCGTCCTATTTAGGAATTTATCCAGGGATATTACAATTTTCTTTCTTTCTTTCTTTCTTTCTTTCTTTCTTTCTTTCTTTCTTTCTTTCTTTCTTTCTTATCTCTCTCTTTCTTTCCTTCTTTCTTCCTTCTTTCTCTCTCTTTCCTTTCTTTCCCTCCTCCCTCCCTCCCTTTCTTTTTTCTTTCTTTCTTTCCTTCCCTCCCTCCCTCCCTTCTACCTACCTACCTCCATGCATCCCTACCTCCCTTATCTGTCTGTCCATTCGTCCGTCCGTCCATCTATCTCCCTGCTGAAGCAGCAAACCTTACCATTTCAGACAGGTGGCTATCCGGTCTCTTCTTAAAAACCTCCAGCAATGAAACACCCACAACTTCTGGAGGCAAGTCGTTCCATTGATTAATTGTTCTCACTGTCAGGAAATTTCTGCTTAGTTCCAGGTTGCTTCTCTCCTTGATTAGTTTCCACCCATTGCTTCTTGTCCTACCTTCTGATGCTTTGGAAAACAGGTGGACCCCCCTCTTCTTTGTGGCAATCCCTCAAATATTGGAATACTGCTATCATGTCCCTCCTAGTCCTTCTTTTCTCTAGACTAGCCAAACCCAATTCCTGCAACCGTTCTTCATATGTTTTAGTCTCCAGGCCTTTAATCATCTTAGTTGCTCTTCTCTTCACTTTTTCCAAAGTCTCGACATCTTTTTTTGTAATGTGGTGACCAAAACTGAATGCAGTATTCCAGGTGTGGCCTTACTAAGCGGTACTAATATGTTGGACATGTTCTTTGCCTTGAGTTATTTGTAAAAAAATAATAAAGGTGGGATACAAACAAACCAATAAATCAATCAATCAGCGAGCAGCTTGGAGTAAGGAAGGAAAAAGTCCGGGAAGCAACTGCTTTAATTGCTAAACTTAAATCCTGGTTTATAAACCAGACTAGATAGGCTTACATAATGCCCTAACCGGACTCCACCCGCCTTATCACTCGGTGAGCAGAAATAAGGCGGCTTTATGTGTGTTTCCAGTTGCCGGACAAGTGGAGGGAAGGGAAGGCGGATGGTGTTTGGACAGGAACGAGAAAACAAAGCAAGTTCCTTGTAAATGCAGACCTTCAGGACACAAGAGGATGCATTCTTCCACTCCCTGTGTTGACCCGCTCTTCCTGCTAGGAATTCACCCCAGGCGACAACAAGCGTTTTCCCGGATCAATGCCTCCTTATCCCGTCCCTCCAGGATGTCCTGCTACCGCCATTGTTCTCTGCCCCCACTGCCGCCGGCAGATGGGCAGCCGGCCGAGGGGGAGGCTGACGCAGGCCAGTCTCCAGGCAGCCTCAAATCCAGGAATGGGATGGAAAACAGCACTAGCACTTAGACTTAGACACAGGTGGTCCTCGACTTACAACAGTTCATTTAGTGACCGTTCAAAGTTACCACGGCACTGAAAAAAAGTGACTTAGGACCGTTTTTCGTACTTAGGTCCGTTGCAGCATGCCGTACGGTCACGTGATCAGAATTCAGACGCTTGGCAACCGACTCGTATTTATGACGGTTGCAGTGTCCCGGAGTCATGTGATCTTCTTTTGCGACCTTCTGACAAGTAAAATCAAGGGGAAGGCAGATTCGCTTAAAAACCGGGTTATTAATTTAACAACGGCAAGGATTCACTTAGCAACTGCGGCAAGAAAAATCATAAAATGGGGCAAAACTCACTTAAATGTCTCGCTTAGCAACATTAGTTTTGGGCTCAATTATGGTCGTAAGTCAAGGACTACCTGTATACCGCTTCATAGTGTTTTCACCACCCTCTCTAAGCGGTTTACAGAGTCAGCCTATTGCCCCCAACAATCTGGGTCCTCATTTTACTGACCTCGGAAGGATGGAAGGCTGAGTCAATCTTGAGCCGGTCAGGATCGAACTGCTGGCAGTGGGCAGAGTCAGCCTACAATACTGCATATTGCAAAGGGAAACAGGTTAACCAGGGATGGAGAATAAACTACCATTCATTATTGAAGGGGTGCGAGTTAGATGCGAGCAATCCAATGCCCAAAACAGCCATCCAACTTTTGATTGTCCAACAACACAGTTCCTCAACTTACAACCATTCGAAGTTCCAACGCCGCTGAAAAAAGTGACTTATGACCATTTTTCACACAGGAGCGTTGCAGCATCCTCGTGGTCACGTGGTCAAAATTTAGGCCCTTGCAACTGACTCATATTTATGACGGTGGCAGTGTCCCAGGGTCACGTGATCCTCTTTTGCGACCTTCCGACAAGCGAAGTCAACGGGGAAGCCAGGTTCACTGAACAACAATTTGACTAATTCAACAACTGCAGTGATTCACTTAACAACCGTGGCAAGAAAGGTCGCCAAACGAGACAAACTCACTTAACAATGGTTTCACCTAGCCACAGAAATGGTGGGCCCAATTTTGGCCGTGAGTCGAGGACTACCTGCATTCAGAAGGGGGTGAGGAAAAGGAGTTGGGAAAGTGAGAAAGCCGGGTGGAGAGGGCTATGAAACAGCCACAGCCAGGCTGCACATATAAACCTCATATTCATGGTTTATTGAGTAAGTCCTCCATGGATAGATTCATGGCACCACAGTGCTGTGAAAACAGTGGTGAAATCCAATTTTTTTTTACTACCGGTTCTGTGGGTGTGGCTTGGTGGGTGTGGCAGGGGAAGGATACTGCAAAATCTCCATTCCCTCTCCACTCCTGGGGGAAGGATATTGCAAAATCCCCATTCCCTCCCCACTCCTGAGGGAAGGATACTGCAAAATCTCCATTCCCTCCCCACTCCTGAGGGAAGGATACTGCAAAATCCCCATTCCCTCCCCACTCCTGGGGGAAGGATACTGCAAAATCCCCATTCCCTCCCCACTCCTGGGGGAAGGATATTGCAAAATCCCCATTCCCTCCCCACTCCTGAGGGAAGGATACTGCAAAATCCCCATTCCCTCTCCACTCCTGGGGGAAGGATATTGCAAAATCCCCATTCCCTCCCCACTCCTGAGGGAAGGATACTGCAAAATCCCCATTCCCTCTCCACTCCTGGGGGAAGGATATTGCAAAATCCCCATTCCCTCCCCACTCCTGGGGGAAGGATACTGCAAAATCCCCATTCCCTCTCCACTCCTGGGGGAAGGATATTGCAAAATCCCCATTCCCTCCCCACTCCTGAGGGAAGGATATTGCAAAATCCCCATTCCCACCCCACTCCTGGGGGAAGGATATTGCAAAATCCCCATTCCCTCCCCACTCCTGGGGGAAGGATACTGCAAAATCCCCATTCCCTCCCCACTCCTGGGGGAAGGATATTGCAAAATCCCCATTCCCTCCCCACTCCTGGGGGAAGGATATTGCAAAATCCCCATTCCCTCCCCACTCCTGGGGGAAGGATACTGCAAAATCTCCATTCCCTCTCCACTCCTGGGGGAAGGATATTGCAAAATCTCCATTCCCTCCCCACGCCAGGGGAAGGATACTGCAAAATCCCCATTCCCACCCCACTCCTGGGGGAAGGATATTTCAAAATCCCCACTCCTGGGGGAAGGATACTGCAAAATCCCCATTCCCTCCCCACTCCTGGGGGAAGGATATTGCAAAATCCCCATTCCCTCCCCACTCCTGGGGAAAGGATATTGAAAAATCTCCATTCCCACCCCACTCTGGGGCCAGCCAGAGGTGGTATTTTCCGGTTCTCCAAACTATTCAAAATTTCCACTACTGGTTCTCCGAACTACTCAAAATTTCCGCTACCGGTTCTCCAGAACCTGTCAGAACCTGCTGGATTTCACCCCTGTGTGAAAGCCTCATTCTTAACCCACCATGATCTAATTCCTGCAACAAAGTTATCCAAAAGCCCATAATGGCCTCAGGAAGATAGGGAGGGGGCTAGGTACCTGTTGGTTGGGGAATTCTGGGAGTTGAAGTCCACCCAACTTGCCAGGTTGGAAAAAACTTAGCTTTAGAAAGTTCACACAGCCCCCTCCCATCTCCATTTGCCCCTCCTGCTGATATAGCCTAAATAGGCTTTTGGTGGTTTTTTTTTCTATTGGGGATATGTGTGTGGAGGTTTTCCAGATCTCCCCACCCAATTAGCCACCCACCCACTGATGCTCTCCCTGTGCTTGTCGGCTCCCTTCCTTCCAAGCTTGCTTGTTTTGGCAAGCCTCCCCGTTGCAGAGTTGGGGAGGAAGAGTTCCATCCACCCCTGGATTAGCTCCCGGCGAGGCTGATTAGAAAGGGGAGAGCCAGGTGGAAGAGACCAGTTGCAAAATTATTTTATTTTTCTCAAGAGGCATTTCTCGAGCGCCTCCAAGACTCTCATTCGTTCATTCATTTATTTATTACTAGTATCTGGATACCCGTGCTTCCCGAAACTATGTGATCGGGCTTGATAAATTGACAGTTAAAGCTTGAAAATTAATGAGTAGTTACCATCGGGCTTGATACATTGACACTTAAAGCTTGAAAATTTATGTAGAATGTGTAACTCCTTAGCATCAGAGCGTGTTAATATAAGGCAACTGGCAGTTGGAACAGAGTTCTTTTCAGGTGGGGAGGGAGAGTAGAATGTCTAAACTCCCAGCCCACAGGCCGGATGAGTCACACGCTGGCCACGCCCTCACCCAGTTTAGCGAAGGGGTAGCATCAGAGCGTGTTAATATAAGACAACTGGCAGTTGGAACAGAGTTCAGGTGGGGAGGGGGAGTTGAACATCTAACTCCTTAGCATCAGAGCGTGTTAATATAATACTGTATGTAAGAAATACTAATGATCTGATGGTCATTTCAAAAAATCCTTTCTTAGCGAGCACCTAGAAGCCAAGAGGAATATACGTGCCAAGTTTCAAGTTTGTAGGCTTTACGGTTCTGGAGATTTCGTGATGAGTGAGTGGTATTTGGCTTTTATATATATACAGATTGACTATTAAATTTATATATTGCCCATCTCGCTGTTTAGGGAGACTCTGAACAACTTACAATATACAGATAATCCTCAACTTACAACCATTCATTTAGCGATAAAGGTTAAGCTTTATCTCAAACTTTTGATGTTTATGTTAACCAATCAGAAATGTTTGAGATAAATAAAACTTCAAAAGCTTAATCTTTGCTTACAGGTAGTCCTCGACTTACAGCAGTTCGTTTAGTGATCGAAGTTACGATGACACTGAAAAAACGGACTTACAACTGTTTTTCACGCTTATGACTGTTGTGGCATCCTCATGGTCACGTGATCAAAATTCAGACGCTTGGCAACTGACCAGGGTCATGTGATTCCCTTTTGTGAGCAAAAATTTAAAGTTTTCACAGCTCCACTTTTGCCCGTGAATAACTGCGAGCATTAATTTCGGGTTTACAAATCAATTTCAGCAATGAGGCAAGTTTTTAAATGCAGAACCCACAAATAACAAATAACTCTGATTTGGCACAGCAGCACCCTGGAGGAATAGATCAGAGGTGGGGAACGATGGGTGGCTCAGGAATTCTGGGAGTTGAAGTCCGCAAGTCATAAAAAGGCCATCGTTCCCCACCACTGGAATTGATGAAAACCATGATTCCTGGGTGAGGGAAGGATTTCAAAAAAGAGCCGAGGTGGCGCAATGTTAGAGGCAGTACTGCAGGCCACTTTAGCTGACTGTGATCCTCAGGTCAGCGGTTCAAATCTCACCGGCTCAAGGTTGACTCAGCCTTCCATCCTTCTGAGGTAGGTAAAATGAGGACCCAGATTGTTGGGGGCAATGTAAATATACATTGCTTACTGGTATAAACCGCTTAGAGAGTGCTTGCACTGTGAGGCGGTATATAAATCTCACAAATAAATAAATAATAAATAAATAAATTTTTAAAAACAACAATTTGCAAGGCAACAACCACGGATTGAAATGCGCCGCCTTGAAAACAGGCCAAACCACACCACGCCGCTGCAGCCGTAGATTGAACCCAGCTGAGTGGGGGAAGGGTTGCCAGTTGGAGCATCAACTCACTGCCGACTGCCAGGAGTTCGATCCCAACTGTCTTAAGGTCGACTCAGCCTTCCATCCTTCCGAGGTCGGTAAAATGGGGAGCCAGATTGTTGGGGGCAATATGCTGAACTCTGTAAACCGCTTAGAGAGGGCTGTAAAGCACTGTGAAGTGGTATACAAGTCTAAGCGCTATTGCTATCAGATCAAACAAAGGTGCGCAGCCAGGACACCTTTATGACCTGTGGCTCAGGAATTCTGGGAGTTGACGTCCACAGGTCATAAAGTTGCCATAGCTGCCCACTCCTGGGATAGAAGCTCCCAGACCCGAGAAGCCTGCTGGGCAGGTGTGTGTTTTAAGTGCTTCCACCCAACGTACACACCTGCACACCCGCAGTCTTCAAGGGATGATGACCAATCCAAAGTGGGTTTCAACACACAGGGGCCAGGGTTGTGCGTTATGTACTTAACCCGGTCAGCCACCAAACCCAACCAGAACTGGGTGGAACGGGAAGCCCACAAAGTGCCACTAACTGAGCCAGAGGTCAACCTATAAACTCTCCAATACTTCCTGCTGGGCATCTGTGTTTACATCATCCCTAGCTCATTGGCCAGGGAGGCTGTTGTAGGCGTGGCCTGAAGGCTGCAGCAGCCTATCAGGGACTGGAGATGACTATCCTCTGCTTTGATCCACCATCTTTTTTTTTAAATCTGAAGCTCCTCCTTGTTCCTCCTCTAATGTTGATCAATTTTTTTTCTGACTCAAGGATGGGCCAAGAGAACTGTCCCTCCGTAATGGGAACAGACTCTGTCCCCAAAGTACAGGTAGCCCCAACTTACAACCATTTGCTTATTGACACTTCGAAGTTACAACAGCACTGACAAAAATGACTTGCAGCCAGTCCTCGCCCTTATGACCATCACATTATCCCAACACACCGGTGATCAGAAGTCGGCAACCGGCCTGTACCGGTATTTACGATGGTTGCAGCATTCTGAGATCTTGTGATCACCATTTGTGATCTTTCGAGCTGGCTTCCAGCTAGCAAAGTCAATGGGCGAAATCCAGATTCGCTGAACAGCTACATGATTCACTTAACAACTGCAGGGACAGATAGGTTCCCAGGCTGTTTTGCTGGATCTGTAGAGAATAGAATAGAGTAGAGTAGAGTAGAGTAGGGTAGGGTAGGGTAGGGTAGGGTAGGGTAGGGTAGGGTAGGGTAGAGTAGAGTAGAGTAGAGTAGAGTAGAGTAGAGTAGAGTAGAGTAGAGTACAGTAGAGTAGAGTAGAGTACAATAGAGTACAGTAGAGTAGAGTACAGTAGAGCAGAATAACAGAGTTGGAAGGGACCTTGGAGGTCTTCTAGTCCAACCCCCTGCTTAGGCAGGAAACCCTGCACCACTTCAGACAAATGGTTATCCAACATCTTCTCCAACATCAGTGTTGGAGCATTCACAACTTCTGGAGGCAAGCAGTTCCACGGATTAATTGTTCTAACTGTCAGGAAATTTCTCCTTAGTTCTAAGTTGCTTCTCCTTGTTTAGTTTCCACCCATTGCTTCTTGTTCTACCCTCAGGTGCTTTGGAGAATAGTTTGACTCCCTCTTCTTTGGGGCAGCCCCTGAGATATTGGAACACTGCTATCATGTCTCCCCTGGTCCTTTTTTTCATTAAACTAGACATACCCAGTTGCTGCAACCGTTCTTCATATGTTTTAGCCTCCAGTCGCCTAATCATCTTTGTTGCTCTTCTCTGCACTCTTTCTAGAGTCTCAACATCCTTTTTACATCGTGGCGACCAAAACTGAATGCAGTATTCCAAGTGTGGCCTTACCAAGGCATTATAAAGTGGTATTAACACTTTGCGTGATCTTGATTCTATCCCTCTGTTAATGCAGCCTAGAACGGTGTTGGCTTTTTTGGCAGCTGCTGCACACTGCTGGCTCATATTTAAATGGTTGTCCACTAGGACTCCAAGATCCCTCTCACAGTTACTAATGTTGAGCAAGGTACCACCTATACTGTACCTGTGCATTTTGTTTTTCTTGCCTAAATGTAGAACCTTACTTTTTTCACCATTGAATTTCATTTTGTTAGATAGCGCCCAATGTTCAAGTCTGTCAAGATCCTTCTGTATCTTGAGCCTGTCTTCTGGAGTGTTGGCTATTCCTGCCAGAGCTTGAAATCTGCTACTAATTCCCATTCCAACAGGTGAGAGTCCATTGGTAATACCAAGCATCTTAATAAATAAGATTGCTTTTAGGGAAACAGGCTATCAAGAATACGTATTGTAGCCTCATTTTCTCAGATGGATAAGAATGTGTCTAGTTTAATGAAAAGAAGGACTAGGGGGTGACATGATAGCAGTCTTCCAATGTCTAAGGAGCTGCCATAAAGAAGAGGGGATCAGCCTATTCTCCAAGGGCAGGACAAGAAGCAATGGATGGAAACTAACCAAAGAGAGAAGCAACCTGTAAATAAAGAGAAATTTCCTAACAGTGTGAACAATTAATCCGGGGGTTCTCCTCGACTAGCGATGCCTGCTCAAAGAGCAGGTGGCAGTTGTGGCCAGAAGGGCCTTTGTGCAACTGCGGGTTGTGTATCAGTTATGCCCTTTCCTGCACCAACAATCCCTACTCACGGTCATTCATGCCCTAGTCCAGTGATGGCGACCCTATGGCACGCGTGCCACAGGTGGCACGCGGAGCCATATCGGAGGGCACGCGAGGCGTTGCCCTATGTCAGCTCCACCGAGCATGCACGTGCAGGCCAGCTGATTTTCAGCCTTGGGGAAGGCCGTTTCGCCCTCTGGAGGCTTCAGGGAAGCTTCGCTGAAGCCCCGGAGTGCAAAAAATGGCCCAATGGGCATACCGGAAGTCCGTTTTTCCGAACTTCCGGTTTGCCCGTTTGGCTGTTTTTTTCACCGTCCCAGGCTTCAGTGAGGCCTGTGCGCATGCGTTGGGGCGGGGGGGTTGTGTGCATGTGCAGGGGGCAGTGCGTGGGAGTGCGCATGCGTGGGGGGAGGGAATGGGTGTGGGCACGTGCGCTCGCTAGCGCGTGCACACACACCCTTTTGGCATGCGAACCAAAAAAGGTTCACTGCCCTAGTCACTTCCTGTCTTGACTATTGCAACGTGCTCTATATGGGGCTGCCCTTGAAGAGCATCGGGAAGCTCCAGTTGGTGCAAAATGCAGCAGGCCGCATGGTTTTTTTGTAGACCTCGGTGTGCACATGTATCACCTCTCCTGCGGGAGCTGCATTGGTTGCCGATTTGCTTCCGGGTGCAATTCAAGGTGCTGGTTGTCACCTTTAAAGCCCTTCATGGCTTGGGACCAGGTTATCTGAGGGACCGTCTCTTGCCGGTCACATCTACCCAACCCACCAGAGCGGGGAGGCAAAGAATGTTGCAGGTCCCGTCCCCTAGGGAGATACAGGGCCTTCTCCGTGGTGGCTCCCTCTCTCTGGAAGATCATTCCCCAAGAGATTAGAATGGCCTCCACTCTGACACTCTTCCGGAAGGCGCTGAAGACCTGGTTCTGCCAGCAGGCCTGGGGAACGCAAGGCGGGATGGAGCCCATTAAATGGCTTGTATGATGGGTTGTTCCCGGAGTGGGGGTGGTGGTTATTTTATTATATTATTATATTAATTTATTATATGATTCTCTCTTTTTATTAGTTTTATTGTTTTTTATATGAGGTTTTTATAGTCTTGTAAGCCGCCTTGAGTCGCCATGTGCGAATAGGCGGCAACATAAATTTCTTAAATAAATAAATAAATAATCAGCGGAACGACTTGCCTCCAGAAGTTATAAGTACGCCATCACTGGAGATTTCTAAGAAGAGATTGGACAATGATTTGTCTGAAATGGTATAGGGCCGTGATGGCGAACCTATGGCACGTGTGCCGGAAGTGGCACGCAGAGCCATCTCTCCGGGCATGCCGACCATCGCCCGTTGCTTTTCTGGGTTCCGGCATGTTAGTTGGTCTTCGCACACGCCAGAAACCAGAAGACCAGATAACCAGCGCACAAGCGCAAGCCAGAAACCGGAAGCTCAGCTTCCTGGCGCGGACATGCATGTGCACACTGGGGAGCTGCTCCTCCATACACATGCGTACGCTCCCGGTTCGGCACTAGATGCTGAAAAGGTTCATCAACACTGGTATAGGGTCTCCTGCTTGAGCAGGGGGTTGGACTAGAAGACCTCCAAGGTCCCTTCCAACTCTGTTAAACATTCTTGGTTTCTTGGTAATCCAAGACTCTGTAGGTCTTCAATAGGCCAGGCAAGGTTTGGAAAGAGATCAAAGGTGATGGGTGGAGTTTGATGGAATCTGGGCAAGGCTATGCTTAGGACTCCAGCCTCCTTCCCAAGTGACGCCAACCTGGGAATGAATAGGTGTCAACCTGAGCAGCTCATAACAAGAGCATAAAATGGACCTGTGGCTCTCTGCCTATGAGGCGCTTTTGGACCGGAGGTAGCACAGCTTAGTGGCATTGTCCTTGCCTCGGGAGCAGGAGGTGCCAGCGTTTCATCCTTGGCATCAACATTTAGAAGGATCTGAAGGAAGACGAGAAAAGTCTTGGTGCAGAAGAAGTCAGCAGGATCCATGAATCACCTGCCTTGATGTTGGGCCGCCCGTCGTTCCAAAGCTCTGTGATTCAGCGAGAGAAAGGTCACCTCCATGAAGAAGGTTGCAGGTTGCAACCTTGATGTGGCCTGTTTCCACCACCTCTGGGTAGCTTTGTCATTCTTAGGAGTCACCCAAACAAGATAAGCTCTATGTCTCTCCGGGGGAGGATGCAGCTTCCTCCAGAGGCGAGGCCTAGACACGTCATCTTTGAGTAGAAGACTATGGTCATCTTGCTTTCAACTTTCCCTGAAGGTCAGTTTAAGACTCCGGGGGGAATGGACTCATTCCCGGGGCTGTTTTGAAGGCATCTGAGGACAGTTCTGTTTGAGGTCTTTGGTGCTCTCTGAGCTTGGTTGTTTTCTTGCAGACGTTTCATGACCCAACTAGCTAACACCATCAGTGTTAGAAGGGAGTGGGATTTGCAGAGAGGAGAAGGAGGAAGACTGTGGAGTCCTTGGTGCTCTCTGAGCTTGATTGTTTTCTTGCAGACGTTTCATGACCCAATTAGGTATCATCATCAATGTTAGAAGGATATAGCGCCAAGCTCAGAGAGCACCAAGGACCCCAAAGGTCAACCCTGAGCAATAAATATTCTCTTCTATCGGTTCGGTTCTCTTTGGATCTCTTTGTCCCTTCCCAAGACAAGACAAGTGTAGCCCCACCCCAGCCTTCTTCAAGCCCAGTTCTCAAAGGCCCCCAAATAGTTTCCCTCCCAACTTCTTACAACTACCTCTCCTTTGTCAGTGCGCCTGAGCCTGGCTCAACCAAGGCTGATAGGCATCGGCAGGCCCGAAGACGCCTTCCACATCCAATCATCCCGTCCTCTGGGAGGAGGCGGGAGTTGGAATCTCGCATCGGCAAATACCCTGAGGAAGTGAGTTCCGGAGATTAATTGCTCAGAGTATTTTTTTTATTTTTATTTTTTTTAATAAGGAAGCAGTCGGCTTGTTTTTTCCTTCCTCGGCCACTGGCAGAAACCGCCTCATGACTCACTGCTACACGTGTCGCCCATTTAGCTAAACGTCGCTAATGATAGAAATAGAGATGGTTTCCTGGTGCCTCACAACTTTGCCCTCTCCCATCACCAGCAATTGCAGTACAAGGAATGGGAAAACAACATTGTTGACTCTTGAGATGGTGAAGCTGGCCCCAAATTTGTGGGGAAACCTGGTCTCACCCTGATTTTTAGTGCAGGGGTCTCCAACCTTGGCAGGGGTGGGTTCTAACTTACCTTGCTGCCGGTTCGCTTCCTCCCGCGCCGCGTGGGCACGCCTCATAGACGCGCTACGTGGGTGCGCTTTGCGCACGCGCATGCGCAGTGCCAAAAATATATAACCCCCCCCCCCCAAAATGCCAAAAACAAGATGGCGACCACATGCACAGTGCTGGGAACTCGGCTTCTGCGCATGCTCAGAAGGGAAAAAAATAAAAAAAAATAAAAAAATGTAAAAAAAAGATGGCAGCGCCCACGGACCAGCACCGACCGAACCAGTTCCGTGATGTCATCGTGACGTCAACAGCGGGTCACTACCAGTTCGGGCGAACCGGTCCGAACCGGGAGGAACCCACCTCTGAACCTTGGCAACTTTAAGACTTGTGGACTTCAGCTCCCAGAATTCTTCAGCCAGCTTCAGGGGTCTCCAACTTTGGCAACTTTAAGACTTGTGGACTTCAAGCTTTGCTGGCTGAGGAATTCTGGGAGTTGAAGTCCACAAGTCTTAAAGTTGCCAAGGTCTCCAACCAGTCGTATTCACGACTGGTTCCTCCATATTTTTATTCAAATAATCCCTGCAGCTGACATGCAATCGACAGGCAGCTATCCACTTACAAACACTCTTTTAGTGACACTGAAAAAAGTGATTTTCCCACTTAACAACCGTTGCAGCATCCCCAATGGTCGCACGATCCAAATTCGGGTGCCTGGCAAGGAGCATGTATTTACGACGGTTTCACTCTCCCGACGCTATGTGATCACCATTGGCAACCTTCCTAGCCAGCTTCCGACCAGCAGGGGCAATGAGGGAATCCAGATTCGCTTAATGACCACATGATTCACTTCACAACAGCTATGATTTGCTTAACGGCGGTGGCCAGAAAGGTTGTAAAATGGGGCACAACTCATTTAACAGCTGTCTTGCGTTGCAATGGAAATTTTGGGCTCGCTTGTGGTCATAACTGGAGGACCACTCATAGGTAACGTATGACCAGTTGCCTAGTGACCGTTCAAAGTTATGACGGATCCCTCCTCCCAAAAAATATTTAGGACACAGATTTGAAGTTCCAGTGGCCACCTTCCCCCCCACTAAATAAATCTTCCTTATTTTCATCATCTTCATAACTGTGAACCGTCGCTATCCGAGACAATCTCTAAGCAAGGACAAGCTGCATTGATTAATAGCTTTTTTTTTAAAAAAAAAGAAAGACTTTTTGTCAAAAAGTAGGACGAGAGAAAAATCTAACTCAGGAATCTAAAAGAATTCTGCAAACTCAAATCACCACCCAAAAAGTCAGTTTTCTAAGCTAGCAAATTTTTACGCAGGGTATCCCTCACCGGCAGCAGTGGGTTGCTCCTGGTTCGGCCCAGTTCAGCGAACCGGTAGCGGCGGGAGGCTCCGCCCACCCGCCCGAGATGCTTCTGCGCATGCGCAGAACAGTGGTGGGTTCCTACCAGTGCGGTCCACTCTATAGCACCGGTAGCGGCCCGCTGGTGACATCACAGTACCGGTGCGGTCGGTTGCCGGTGCCTGGGCACCGCCATTTTTTTAAAAAAATATTTTTTTAAAAAAAATGTTCTTCTGCGCATGCCCAGAAACCGAGTTTTCAGCACTGCTCATGCACTGCCTTCCTACCCCACAATGAGCCCAAGCAGGGGAGGATGGCTGAGGGAACGCGTGAGATGCTGAAAGAATGGGTGGCAGGAGCTATCTCCATTCCCCTCCCTTCAGCAGTCCAAGAAGCCACGAACGCGCGGTGATGATCCTAGGCATTTTCGCACTTTTGAGGCTTCTCGAGCTGCTGAGGGGAGGGGGAATGGGCGGTAGGACCTATCTCAGTTCCCCTCCCTTCAGCAGTCCGAGAAGCCACGCCCACCTGGTCACATGGCCGGCAAGCCACACCCACAAAATAAGCCACGCCCACAGAGTGGTAGTAAAAAAATTAGGAACCCGCCCCTGGCGCAGAAGTGTCGTGCACGCGCACAAGCGAACCGGTAGCGACAGGATTTACAACCCACTACTGCTCACCGGGTGTTAACAGCTGATGTTTTGCAAACCAAATAATGTAGACATGAGACAAACAGCCACTGTTTTGCAATGTTTTTTTGGCTGGTGATTACAAACAGCTTGGTAAAGTGCTCCAAAAACATGTTCAAGAATAACCAAGTTTGGGAGGTTGTCCAGAGGCAACCAAGGTTTTGATAACCCAACCAACTTTCATGGCAGTTTTAAGATTTGTGGACTGTGTAAAGTATTGAAAGACTGGAGAGGTTCTCACTCCAGTCCGACCAGGGATTTGCATAGGCGTAGCCTGATTGGCTGCCTGCTCGCCAGGCTCCGATTGGCTGCCGGTTTTGCCGGCTCCCTATTTAAATCCCTGCCACAGACCTTGCTTTGCTGAAGTATGTACTGAACGGAATAAAGAGCTGAAGTCACCGCCTCGCCTCTAGCCTCTTTTATGGGGACTCAACATCTGGCGACGAGGATGGGATGTCCTTAGACAAAGACATTCCAGCCCACCGGAAGGAAGTGAACCACGAGGCGCCAAAATTGAATCCTGGACAAAGGGTCGGATTTTAAGAGGCCAAGATGGCTTTGTGTTACCACCCGCCGACACCATTCAACCAAGGAAGAGAGACCTGGGAAAATTACCTAAAAAGATGTTGGTGTTTCCTGGGAGCAAACGACATGAGCGCACTCTCGGACGACAGGAAAAGGGACATGTTCCTGACTCACTGCTGACCAGACGTTTTTGATACGGCTGTAGCGCTACTGGAGCCGGCTACAATAGAAGGGACCACATGGTCCAGATTACAGGAGTTGCTGAAGAAACACTACGACCCCGCACCTTCCAAAGTTGTGAGCCGATACCAATCAGAGCCTGGCGAGCAGGCAGCCAATCAGGCTACGCCTCTGCAAATCCCTGGTCGGACTGGAGTGAGAACTTCTCCAGTCTTTCAATACATTACAGACTGAATTCCCTAGCCACCAATTGTGGACTTCAGCTCCCAAAATTCCCCAGCCAGCACAGCTGGCTGGGGAATTCTGGGAGCTGAAGTCTACTACATCTTAAAATTGTCCTATTTGAGAAATCGTACCTGGCTAGAACTTTTCTTGAAACCAGAACTAAAGATGTTTAAAAACAAAGGAAGACCAAGCGTGCAAGATGTCAGATAAGATTGTTCCCAGATATGATGCACTCCTGGCTACAACACTCACCCAGGGGTGAATCAGGTGTCAGCAGGAAAGATTGCCAAATTTGGCAAAAATGAGACACTGTATGACAAACTGCCCCAAATACTCAAATGAGTAAGCAGTGGCAAACATGCTCATGGAAACACTTGGATTAGCAATCAATTCCCTTGGCAGTCTCCGCTCTCCTGGTCCCTCGTCCTCCTTCCCATCTTTATCACCAAAGCCCCAAATTCAGCATCCTACCTTTTCTTTCTTTCTTTTTTTCTTTTTTGTATTTATTTTCATTTATCCACAAGAGTAAAACACAGAACAGAAAAACAAATATCCAACACTAACAAAGGAAAAAAAAACTGTACAAACACCCCCACCTCCAAACATCAAATATATCTTAACATTAAACATCTTTAGGTTTATTGTTAGATATGCAGGTAGTCCTTGACTTACGACCGCAATTGAGCCCCAAATTTATGTCACTAAGGGAAACATTTTTGTCAAGTGAGTTTTGCTCAGTTTTACGATCTTTCTTGTCTCCATGCAATTGATTAGTTTAGTAACACGGTTCAGGGGTGAAATGTTCCCGGTTCGCTTTTACCTGTCTGTCGTCAGAGAGCCGATCGCGCAGATAGCGTGGCGCTCCGCCCACCCCCCGGGACACCGCCATTTGAGTTCTTTTACCCTCTGCGCATGCACAGAACGCTTTGTGTCCCGGCGGGTGGGGGGAGCGCCGCGCTACCTGCGCTATCGGCTCTCCGACGATAGACAGGTAAAAGCGAACCGGGAGCATTTCACCACTGACACGGTTGTTAAGTGAATTTGGCTTCCCCACTGACTTTGCTTGTCAGAAGGTCCCCCAAGGTGGATCACATGACCCTGGGACACTGCAACGGTCATAAAGGTGAGTCAGTTGCCAAGCGTCTAGAATTTTGATCACGTGCCCATGGGGATGTTGCAACAATCATTTTTTTCAGTGCCGTTGTAACTTAGAATGGTCACTAAACGAACTGTTGTAAATTGAGGACTACCTGTATTTGAGCATCCTACCTTTTCTAGCTTCTCTTCTCTCTAAATCCCTGAATGACTGTCAAGGTAGATGAGGGAGCCCATTTATTCCATTCCCCCCCCCCCACGGAATCAATAGGGGCCGCAAACCAGCTGTTGCAAAATATAGATAGTCCTCGAATTACAACCGTTCATTTAGTGGCCATTCAAAGTCACAACGGCACTGAAAAAAGGGGACTTGTGACCATTTTTCACACTTAAGACTGTCATAGCATCCCGATGGTCACGTGATCAAAATTCAGGCCCTTGACAACTGACTCATATTTATGACGGTTGCAGTGTCCCGGGGCTCACGTGATCCCCTTTTGCGACCTTCTGACGGGGAAAGTCAATGGGGGAAGCCAGATTCACTTAACATCTGTGATATTCACTTAACAACGCACTCAATTCACTTAACAACTGTAGGAAGAAAGGTTGTAAAATGGGGCCAAATTCATTTAACAGCTGCCTCGCTTAGCAACAGAAATTTTGGGCTCAGTTGTGGTCTTAAGTTGAGGACTACCTGTAAGGAAGAAAGGATTAGATTGGCCTGTCCACTCGTGCCAGCAGAAGGGGCCTGCTGGGGACCCCATCAAAAAAGGAATTTATTTATTTATTAGAGTTGGAAGGGACCTTGTAGGTCATCTAGTCCAACCCCCTGCTCAAGCAGGAGTTCCTACACCATTTGAGACAGATGGCAGTCCAGTCTCCCCTTGAAGGTCGCAAGTGTTGGGGCTCTCACAACCTCCGCTGGCAAGCTGTTCCACTGGTTGATCGCTCTCACCGTCAGAAAGTTCCTCCTCACTTCCAGGTTGAATCTCTCCTTGGTCAGCTTCCATCCCTTATTCCTTGTTTGGCTTTCTGGTGCCATAGAGAACAGCCTGACCCCCTCCTCTCTGTGGCATCCCCTCAAGTATTGGAACACTGCTATCATGTCACCCCTGGTCCTTCTCTTCGCCAGACTGGCCAAGCTCAGTTCTTTGTATGTTTTATTTTCTAGACCAGTGTTTCCCAACCTTGGCAACTTGAAGATGTCTGGACTTCAACTCCCAGAATTCCGAATGCTGGCTGGGGAATTCTGGGAGTTGAAGTCCAGACATCTTCAAGTTGTCAAGGTTGGGAAACACTGTTCCAGACCCTTTATCATCCTGGTTGCTCTCTTCTGCACTTTCTCTAGAGTTTCAATGTCTTTTTTGTAGTATTGTGACCAAAACTGGATGCAGTACTCTAGGTGTGGTCCGACCAAGGCTTTATAGAGTGGTACTAGTACCTCTCTGGTCCTTGATTGTATCCCTCTATTTATGCAGCTCAGGACTGCGTTGGCCTTTTTGGCTGCTGCTGCACACTGCTGGCTCATATTTAGTTGGTTGTCTACCAGGACTCCAAGATTCCGGCGAGGAAGGTACAGGAGAAGAGCCTTTTCTGCTGTGGCTCCCACCCACTGGAACCTCATGACGCGTGAGGTGAGATCCGCCCTCACCCTCTAGGGCAGTGATGGCGAACCTTTTTGGCACCAAGTGCCGAAAAGAGAGCATGCGCATCGGCGGGCGACACCAAGTGCTGAAAGGGAGCATTTCTCGTGTGTGCACACGCTTCGCATACGGACGCATGCTCATCTGGGCCGCAACCAGGAAGAGGAGCTGGCCATGGGGCATGTGTGTGCCAGAAAATGAACACATGCGCGCCAGCCAGCAAGTCTTCCACTTACTGCCGTGCATGTGCATGCGCCGATCAGCTGGTGGGCGTGCATGCTTACACCAGAAAACGGAAGACCAGCTCTTCCGATTTCCGGCATTGCCGCACACACACACCAGCTGATTGTCGCGTGTGCATACGCACCAGAAACCCGGAAGAGGAATGGGTGATGCCGCGCGTGCCAGGCGACATGGCTCCATGTGCCACTTCGGGCACGTGTGCCATAGGTTCGGCATCACGGCTCTAGGGCAAGGGTGTCAAACTAGATTTGTTCGAGGGCCAGATCAGCATTGTAGTTCTCCTCCGTGGGCCGGGAGTGGGGAGGGGGAGACGGGATGCCTCCTGCAGCACTTTGCTGGCCAAAATGGGGTGCAGGGGGGGCACGCACGGCCTGGTTTTGGCCTGGACGGCCTTCTGCAAACTTTACCAGCCAAAACGGGGCATGGGGAGGGCTGCATGCTCCCCACCATCCAAGCCCCGTTTTGACCAGCAAAGTTTGCAGGAGGCTGTCCAGGCCAAAATTGGGCCATGTGCCCACCCCCCCCCCGTGCCCCATTTTGGCTACCAGAGGCACCTCAGGCCGATCCTTTGCTATTTCAAGGCCGGCCCCACAGGCCAGATTTAAGCACTCCACAGGCCAGATCGAGCCTACAGGCCTTATGTTTGACACCCCTGCTCTAGGGCTTCCGAAAGAGCCCCAAAACCTGGCTCTGCCATTTGGCCTGGGACCCCTATGGGGGGCTTTCCACGCTGGAGACGGTTAGTGGAGTAGGAAGAAGATCCCGTCCTGTTGTGCAGGTAGTCCTTGGCTTACAACCATTCGTTTAGCAGCCATTCAAAGCTACAACAGCACTGAAAGAAGTGTTTTGTGACTCGCACTTACGATGGGATTATTTATTTATTTATTTTTATTTATTTATTTATTTTACTGTTCTTATATGCCGCCCTACTCCCTGGGGACTCATTATACCTTGGGTGCTTAGCAACCAGCGTGTATTTACAACAGATGCAGCATCTCTGGGTCAGGTGATCACCACTTCTGACCTTCCCATCCCATTGCCACAAGCAAAGCCAGGTTCGCTTTAGCAACTTCGCGATTCACTTAACGGCAGTGGGAATTTGCATGACAGTCATGGCAAAAGAGGTTGTGGAATCGGATGTGAGTCGCTTAACAACCTTTGCAACAGAAATTCTGGTCCTGATTGTGGTTGTAAGTCAAGGACTACCTGAATTTTGGTTTTTATCTTATATGGTCTCTGTTTAACTCTGGGAGACAGTGAAGGATGGTGTGTGTGTGTATGTGTGCTTGTGTGTTGTGGTCCATGGGATTGTGAAGAGTTGGACACGAGTTAGAGCCGAGGTGGCGCAGTGGTTAGAGGTAGTACTGCAAGTCACTTTAGCTGACTGTGATCCGCAGGTCAGCGGTTCAAATCTCACTGGCTCAAGGTTGACTCAGCCTTCCATCCTTCCGAGGTAGGTAAAATGAGGACCCAGATTGTTGGGGGCAATATAAATATATACATTGCTTAATGATGTAAACCACTTAGAGAGTGCTTGCACTGTGAGGCGGTATATAAATCTCACAAAAATAAATAAAAAATAAAATAAATAGTGACTGAACAACAACATATCTCTGTTTATGTTAATATTTAATGTTTTAACATCTTGTAATTGCTTTTACAATGTTGTCCACCACTCACAGTCACTTGACAGTGAAATGGGCAGCATATAAATTTGATTGATGATAGACAGATGATAGACAGATGATAGACAGACAGACAGACAGACAGACAGACAGACAGACAGATAGATGATAGATAGATAGATAGATAGATAGATAGATAGATAGATAGATAGATAGATAGATAGATAGATAGATATAGATGATAGACAGATAATAGGTAGACAGACGATATAGTAGATGATAGATAGACAGACAGACAGACAGACAGACAGATAGAGACAGACAAATAGACAGACAGACAGACAGAGACAGACAAATAGACAGACAGATGATAAATAGATAGGAGAGAGAGAGAGAGAGAGAGAGAGAGAGAGAGAGAGAGAGAGAGAGAGAGAGAGAGAGAGAGAGAGAGAGAGAGAGAGAGAGAAGCAAGCAACAAGTTTGTGGGGGGGGAATTTTCTGGCTGTTTTGATTTCTAAATTTCCAGAGCAATTTAGCTTTTTCATTTTCTATTATTTCTCTATCTTATTTTATTATTTTATGGTCCCGCCAACTCATTCCAGTGGAGTCCTACCTGTTAGAAATATTAACCTGAGTTAGCTGAAGTCAGAGCCTGACAAGTTTCGACAAGCATGGATAGCCATAAGCCGTGTCTCCATAACACCCAACATGGATAGGCTGTGATTAAACCAGAGCAATGTTTCTCAACTTTGGCAGCTTGAAGATGTGGGGACTTCAATTCTCAGCATGGCTGGCTGGGGAATTCTGGGAGTTGAAGTCCCCACATCTTCAAGCTGCCAAGGTTGAGAAACATTAATCCAGATGTTTCTCACCTCTTGCCAAGGAGCGGAATAAAAGTATCTGGGAATGAAAAGAGCAACAGAGCAGAATTTTTCAACCAGACAGAAATGGGCAGAGTAAAAAAAAAAATATCAGGAAAAGTTTGCTACTTCTGTAAATTAAGCACAGTTTAGTGTCCTGTCCAAATTCCAGAGAAACAGATTTGGCTAGGATTTTTTTTTTAAAAAAGACTCTTTCCTTTTTAGGGTGTTGAAATCTCTCGATTTGTATAAACTATTTGCAAATGAAGGGCGACCCCACCGAAAACATGGTACCCATTGCAGTGATTTCCTTCCCAAGGCAAGCTGAACTGGGTATGGGTAAGGTGACCAGACGTCCCGCTTTTGGCGGGACAGACACGCTTTTCAAGCGTGTGTCCCGCGTCCCGCATTATTTCCAAAAAGTCATGCTTTTTTGGAAAGAATGCCGAAACAGCGGGACGTCTGGTCACCTTACGAGTCTTGGCTCTCCTGCTCCCCCCTCCGCCAGCGCTGGGCTGCTGGAGCGCTCACGAACACACACACACACAAGCGCGCATGCAGCCTCTCCAGAGAACGAAGCGAGTAGTCCGGATCCGGAAGCCGCGCCTGGAGAGGGAGGTCCTGGGGTTGCTGCAGCCCCGACGGAGGTAGCGTGGCCGGCTGGTGCGTCCGGGGCGGAGCCGTACGATTCCCTCTTTCCTTCCCTCGCTCGCTCATTCTTCATCCGGCCACGTCGCCTCTTTCGTCTCCGGCCAAGAAAACGAGGGAGAGGATGCGGGCGCGGCGGCGGCCCCAGCAATCGGGCATCCTAGAACCCTGGAGCGCTCGGTTGTTCTGCTGATGCGCTCCAAGGACCAGGGGGCCGCACCAGGCCCGGCTCGAAACCACCGCAAGTGAGGAACGAGGAAGGCACAGGAGAACCGGAAACCTCCCGGACCATGAGACTCCGCATCTAGCCAGTCAGCCAGCCAGCCAGCCCAAGCCACTGCTGGCTCTCGAAGGGGAGGCGGGAGGCGAGGAAAGGCCTCCTGCCTCCCCCCCACCCACCTGGACGCCGACATTAGCGTTCTTTTGCCCTCTGCGCATGCGCAGCGTTCTGCGCATGCGCAGAGGGCAAAACTCAAATGGTGGCGTCCAGGCGGCCCCGCACCCCGTCAATGGTGTCCCGCTTAAAAAAAATATATCTGGTCACTTTAGGTATGGGGGTTGCCTGATGAAGTTTTGTTCAATGAAATCCAGGGAGGTTTTTATTATGACGACGATGATGATGATTGTCCTTCCCACCATCCGCAATCATTTCACAAGAAGGCCGGTTGCTATTTTTTTAAAGAAAGCGGTCAAGCGAATCTCTTTTGCGTTGGAGAAGAGAAAAAAAAAATCCAACTGGGGTGGCACCCTGTGAAATCTTAGTCATGATTTCCCAAGCTGTTAAGCCAGTGGATTTCTTTCTTCCTCTTCTTCTGAAAACAGAGAGCATTATATTCTGAGCTGTTTTGTGCCACAAAGAGGAGATCTGGCTGAACCCACCGAAACTTGCTTCTGAGTAGACCTGTTCCCAGATTACACTTTGCAAGTAATCTACCTGAATCATTTCCCAAGCCAACCATGTTGTACTGCTACTGGCAGCTGTTCCTCCTCCCTCTTGGGGTGTGTGACCCATAGAATTGCCACCCGCCCTTCTGGCCAGTCTCCGGGCATTCAGGAAGGGTGGGCCAGTGGTTAGAGGAATCCAGCACTGGCCCAGCTCTGGGCTCGGATGGTACGCTGACAGGTCTCTGAGGCATCCCTTTCCTCCTTCCAGAGCTGCTTGGCTAATTCTGTAATGCTGCCCTAATGATAACCATGATTTTGAAGAAGAGCTTGTGACAGCGCCAGTCGTGCGAAGGCGTGGGGAACGGAGAGCGGAGAAGAAGGAGAGAGAGAGAGAGAGGGAGAGAGAGGGAGAGAGAGACTGGCAGAGAAGGCAGAGACGGGGTGGCAGCCAAGAACCCCATTAGTGGGTGGAAACTAAGCAGAGCTGGGAGGACCCATTGTGTCAGAGGGAAGGTGCAAATCTTTCAATCAGCCCTTGGTCTGCGGCTTTCCAGATGGATGGAATACCACTCCCATAGTTCCCAGCCAGATGCAAGAGATCTACACACATTCTGTTGGAGGAGGAGGAGGAGAGGAGGAGGAGGAGGAGGAAGAGGAAGGGGAGGAAAGAAGGAGGAGGAGGAAAGGAGAAGAAGAGGGGGCGGGGGAGAAGAAGAGGGGGAGGAGGAGGAGGAGAAGAGGGGGAGGAGGAAAGGAGAAGAGGAGGGGAGGAGAAGAAAGAGGAGGAAAGAAGGAGGAGAAAGAGGAAGAGGAGGAGGAAAGGAGAAGAGGGGGAGGGGGAGGAGGAAAGGAGGAGAGGAGGGGAGGAGAAGGAAGAGGAGGAAAGAAGGAGG